>JAVJIX010000086.1:672500-927500 GCA_036785185.1 Paratrypauchen microcephalus
GGTATTTTTCACCTATAAAAACACCCCCAAATGCAAGGTATATGATGAGTTTAATGCCATATTATGGAACATTCCAGGCAATGTTATTTTAATGCAGTGACACAGTAACTTATGGCAACAGCAGTTTAATCGCAAGAACCTTCAAATTGAATTTTTATGTAATGCAATATATTGAAGACATTTGGACACTGTTTTAAATACTTTAGAGTAAGAAAGAGCAATTAAATATGTATTATTATTGTTGTTGTTGTTGTTATTATTGTTGTTGTTGTTATTATTTTTTTGTTGTTATTGTTGTTATTATTTTTGTTGTTGTTATTGTTGTTGTTATTTTTGTTGTTGTTGTTATTATTTTTGTTGTTATTGTTGTTGTTATTGTTATTGTTGTTATTTTTGTTGTTGTTATTGTTGTTGTTGTTATTATTTTTGTTGTTGTTATTGTTGTTGTTATTGTTGTTGTTATTGTTGTTATTTTTGTTGTTGCTATTCTTCTTGTTGTTATTGTTGTTATTATTTTTGTTGTTGTTATTTTTGTTGTTGTTGTTATTGTTGTTATTTTTGTTGTTGTTATTCTTGTTACTGTTGCTGTTATTATCCGTAATAATAATAAATAATAATAATGTTTTCATTTTAATGATGTGATGTCAATAAAGAAATGTTTTAATGCTCTGTAGTTTATAGTTGACCAGAATAAAGGAAATTTTTGTCTTGGACTCATTTAATATAAGAAAATCAGATGTTCGAACCAAGTGTCCAATCAGTACAATTTTACAATTGAACTTTCACTATCCAAACAACAATTTCTTACTTCTATAATGTCATTCAGTTGTAACTCTACACGAGTCTGTCTGATTGTTTCTGTAACGACACAGATAAGGCTGGGAGTGCTATGATCGTCATCTGGGAAGTGCACCGGACCCGGAGAAAAGGTAGTAACCCAATCCATGACACACCTGCTGTTAGCGGGTCAGCTGCTCTGTGAAAGCCTACCCTCTTTTCACTGGCAGAGTCTGGAAAATCACACCGAGTCCTCCACAAAAGTGACAAAGAAAGGCCAGAGGACCAGAGCCGGACCTGCTCCTCTGACCCTGTTGTGCTTCGAACACTTTAACTGAAATCGCTCCATGGTTGACCCTTCCAAAGACACTGTGGTTTACCTGTCGTGGGAAGATACCGCAGAAACATGAGCTACTATAGGCGTCCATAGATTACATTGTTAAGAAGGAGCCATTTGTTTACAAGCATCCGGAAGGATTTGGACTTTGTGTGCTGGTTGTATGAAGGACTTTTGGAGTATTTGACCTAAGCCAAAAGCATTAATTGTATTATTATCTCCCTGGGAATTACTTGTGTCTACAGTAATGTTGTTGTTGACAGCAACTCTAAAACAATGTATACAGCTCTGGAAAATAATTAGAGACCACTACAATTTTACTACTTATAGGTATGTGTTTGGGCAAAAGGAACATTTTTGTTTGAGTCTATAAACAACTGACAACATTTCCCCCAAATTCCAAATAAAATATTATCGTTTAGAGCATTTATTTGCAGAAAATGACAAATGGTCAAAATAACAAAAAGATACATGTTTTCAGACTTCAAACAATGCAAAGAAACAAGATCAAACTCATTTTAAAACAACATAATACTAATGTTTACGCTTAAGAAGAGTTCAGAAATCAATATTTGGTGCAATATCCCTTATTTTTAATCACAGCTTTCATGCGTCTTGGCATGTTCTCCACAAGTCTTTCACATTGTTCTTGGGTGACTTTATTCCACTCCTGGTGCAAGAACTGAAGTAGCTCAGCTTTGTCTTTGTGTTGGAATTCGACAGACGCTGGAATGGAATGGCTGTAATACATGTAGAGATGCTGATTTCAGAAAAAAAATGCAGTGGTCTCTTGCTTTTTTCCAGAGCTGTATATAGCAATAACTAACCAAAACACTAGTTTAATATTTACTAAGATAAATTAATTCAAGGGGCGGCAGTAGCTCAGTTGCCTCATGATCCAGGGGTTGGTGGTTCGAATCCCGCTCCTGACGGGTTGACCGCATGTGATCCCAGCTCCCACAGATGAGCGCTGCTGTTGTGTCCTTGGGCAAGACACTTAACCCCACCTCGCCCCCAGTGTCTGCGGACACTAGTAGCCCCCATGGCAGAAGTACATCAGGGCCCGTTGTGACGTGAGCCGTCCTCCTGTGGACCCACCACCCGCAGAAGGATTCATGGGGGCTGGTGCATTGTGTTCTGGGCAGCAGAACACTGCTTGGACTGCTGCCCCCGCGACCCAGAAAATGGAAGTGGAAGAAAATGAATGAATGAATGAATGAAATTAATTCAAAAGTAGGTATAAGTGCTTGTCTCCTTAGAAATGTTTTTGCTTTACCTGGAATATTCCACAGTAAGGCATCCAAGAATAGATAGATAAGTATAAAACCATATTCTGGAGCATTCCCGGCAAGACAGACAAGTATTTTGCTTGACCAGGGACCCAACCAAAGACCCCTCTCCTCATCTTTGTAGATGAGTTTTGTCAAGAATCAATATACGTTTTAAGTTGATAGAAGCAAGTGGGAGGAAATCCACAGAAACACAAGGACACTCTTGTGGCAGCCATTTTGCCTTATCCATTTAAAAACATTATAGTCATCACCCTAGACTGTCAGATCGTCTTACTACAGTAGATTTCAATAGTTCTTACAATTGCATCGGAAATCCCTAAACTCCAGCACAAAAGTTGAGTAAACTAGCCTTTTGACTTCTGGGGACTTATCATTCATGCTACTACATACACATACATAAAACTACTACATACATACACATCCTGTACTATAGTGACTCAAAACCCACTGTCTTCCAGGTCATAAAGAAGTTCCTGTCTTTATTTCCTGGCTGGGTGATCCCTGTCAAACTTGGAGGCAATTTCCTTTCACATGCTGGTGAACTGTCTCGGTTTCACGGCTCTTCTAAAACTTGTCTGGACCAAATTTGTGTCAATCTTTCCTTTAGTGCCACTGAAGCAGACCAGAGTCTAATGAATCCTATAGACACTGTTTACACAACGCGCGGCGATGACAGCTCAGATAAAACCATCCACCCCAGTTTGCACTGTGGCACCAGAAGCTCATGTGAGTCAGGTTTGGGCTTGTCACGCTGTTCTTTTGCAATTCAAGTCTGGAGAGTTTAAGTCTGGTTTAGTTAGGCCTATATTTTAGACCAGCACTAGTTTTGCTTGTTTAGATCTGGTTGAGTTGAACTTTGTTACACATTAATCCAAAAGTGAAAACTGTGTCAACACTTGTATTTTTGTCCTCTGAGCCCATTTAACCCTCCTGTCGTGTTCGGGTCAAATCTGACCGTTTTACAGCTTATAATATTCATAAATATTATGTTTTTCATCTGATTACCTCAAGACCTTATGATATCCTCCACACTGTGTACTTGAACATACAAAAGTGATGATCACCTATTTCGTTCAATTTTGAGTGTTTTAATCAACCTTGTTACACCTGTGGTGTTCCCGGTCAAAAGTGACCGCCATAGGAAATGAATGGGTATCCAGAGTAAATTCATTCAACATACAGAAAACATCCCCATACACACTGCCCCAGCTCACTCACACACACACACACACACACACACACACACACACACAGGCACACATGCATACACACACACACACACACACACACACACACAAACACACAAACCAGGGCATGCGTGTTGTGCTGGACATGACAACCGGTCTCCAAGGACATAATATCACATGTGACAACTTCTTCACATCACATGCTCTTGGTCAGGAGCTACTGAAAAGAAAGCTCACCATGGTCGGGACAGTGAGGAAGAACAAGCCCGAACTTCCCCCTGCGCTGGTATCGACCAGAGGAAGACAGGCACTCTCATCACAATTTGCATTCACTGACACTCACACACTTGTGTCATACGTTCCCAAGAAGAACAGAAATGCCATCCTGATGAGCACAGTACACAAAGACGCCGCTGTCAGCACCACAGAGGATAGGAAGCCCCTGATGATCCAGGACTACAACAAGAACAAGGGAGGCGTTGACTGCCTTGATAAGGTAATGTAAAGTCTCATCATGCATTTTATTTTATTTTTATCTAGGTGAATCATAGCATTTTGTGTACGACAGATTGAATATTGTTCCTAATCTCTTATTATTTATTGTTCCTTTATTGAAGCTTACTGGTACATACACCTGTAAGCGGATGACGGCTCTCTGGCCTGTGGCACTGTTCCACAACATCCTGGATGTGTCAGCTTTCAACACGTATGTGGTGTGGACAGCAATCGACCCAACCTGGAATCAGGGGAAAAGTTTCAAGAGGAGACATTGTGTCCTTGGGCAAGACACTTAACCCTCCTCGCCCCCGGTGTCTGCGTACACTGGTGTGTGAATGGGTGAGTGGTTCCTTGTTGTAAAGTGCTTTGGGTGCCTTGAAGGTGGAAAAGCGCTATATAAAGACCATGTGACCATACAGCGACGCCAGCACATTCCCCACACACCAGCCTCCGCCATGCTGGTTAGGAGCATGCAAGCTCCAGCCCCAGCCCTGGCTGCTCTCCCCCAACAAGGACATGGGCAGAAAAGGAAGCGTTGTGGCCTCTGTGCCCCTAGAGACATCAAAACGAGCCTGACATGCTGCTAATGTCATGCTTATGTTTGCAAGGCCCACTCTGACCTGAGTGTCACATGCCACTCATGTGCATGAATACACACACACACACACACACACACACACACACACACACACTGTTGAGTTTGGTGTTTGGTTTTCCATTTATTTTTTGTATATGTTCATTTTGTAGTTCATTTTCAGTGCCTAATTGTATTTTAACTGATGTTATTTAATGTTTACTTCTATAAATTGTTGTTAGACACTACTTTGAAACATTGTTCTCAACTAAAAAATGTTTAATAAAAAAATTGGTGTTGAAAAAAAAAAAAAATGCTAATTTAAGAGCAGTTAAAACAGACCGGCCAATTTTGACCGGGAACACTAAAGTAGGGGGCTGGAGGCGAACACGACCGGAGGGTTAAGTCCCTAAATGTGGAGTTGTTTAAGTTCAGGTTTGGGCCAGTTTTAGTCCAGATTTTGACCCACTTGTACAAGGTTCTGGAATAGTTCTGAGATAGTCCTGATTTAGCCCTGGTGTCAACAAGATGCTAAGGGTTAAATCCAGGATTAGTCTGAATTAATATGGTTAAAACCTAGTTTAGTCCTGGTTTAGATCTTAGTTAATCATACTGCAATACTAGTCAGATTTTAATAGTTCAGTAGATGTTTCTTTTCCTTATCCTGAATATGAACCTGGTCCAGTATAGTTTGGATCCAGTCCTGGTTTAGCCCATAACATCAGAATCCATTTATAAAGCAACTGGTAACACTTTACTACTAATTAACACTTTAAAAAGTATTAGGGCTGAATCATTCTTAGTCAGGGCTCTCAAGTCTCACGCTTTGAGAGTGTGACACACGCAATTCGACGTGTTCACACGCTCACACGCCACACATGGCATTTCTCATGCTGAAATTTAGTTACGCAATTCGAGCGCAGCGCACAGGGCTTCTGTGCCCAGAAAATCGGTTAGTTAATGCAGGCACCGCGCGTTTTCAGCGAAAAAAAAGTCACTCGCACCCCCCTCCCGGTCCTCGGGAAAAAATTGTCGCTCGCAGCCCCCCCCGCTCCTCGGAAAAAAACGCAGTTTCACGCACCAAACTTGAGAGCCGCTCAAAACTTGAGAGCCCTGTGCTTAGTACATTATTAAGTAGTTACTAAGCCTGAGTCATTTTTAATAAAGTATTTGTTGAAAATAACTTAAGTCTTTGTCCGTGCTTTATTAAGGCTAACTAAGGTATAGTCATTATAAGTGTTATCCAGCAATTTAGCAATTCATAATTTTGGCTATATTAGTTAATATATTTAGTTTTAGCTATAATTGGTTTTTATTTCTTGCAAGTCTACCCCTGGCTGCTCTACCTCTGTCTCATCACATGGATAATGAGTCTCTCCCTGCCATTCACCTGTATTGAATTACATTGTGCTGTCAGGGGAGTTCTGCAGCGTTAGCCTGTCACAGCTCCAGCTCCGCTCTCATGATTAGACCTGATTGGTGACATGGTTTTGACCTGTATGGATTAGCGAGGGTCCCCGTGGTACTGCCCTGACTACATGTGTCTGCTGCCTTTGACAAACCCACCCGGGACCCTCGCCGAACCCAGCTCCTGAATGCATAATGTACAAGGTGAGGGCCAATCAATAGCACACAGATATATAGGAGGAGAGGGAGAAACAAGGACGCTGCTGCTGCTACTGCAATATTTGGTCTAATCAACGTGAGAGACAGAAATTAAAACTGAAAATTAAAATGAGTTATACCAATATCTTTACAATGACAGTTGAAGTAAGTGAGTAAATTGTAAATGTTTTTTTTATATAGTGTCACAATACAAATCACCCATACACACACCAGGGTACACAGACACTGGGGGTGAGGTGGGTTAAGGCTACGTTTATACGGCGACGATCAAAACAGAAGATGCAAAAGTGGCGTCTCCTCTTCAATTTTTTATCCCCGTTTAGACGAACGTTCTCAACAGGAAATGTTTGTTTATACGAAGACGCAAAAGTGGGCGAATTCGATATGCATGCCAGGCCGCCAATATAATGTCAGAGCTACCTTTTTCAGAACACCGACAGGGGCTCTCATAACGGTTGTTTCGCCCTCGATGTAGGGTCGGAGCTCTTCGCTTAATGCAACAAGAGCTTGTTTAGTCATTCTGAAGTTTTCCACCCAAGCACTGTCATCAACTAATCCATTCTCAAAATTGTCCCACCACTGACTGGTTCTGGCCGGTCCTGCCCAAACTCGCCTCTGTCGCCTGCGACTTATTGTTATTGTTTTTACCGGCTTGGCGCATCCAGTCAGCTGTATGCGACGTGAACATGTTTTGGGCTTCTTGCCATTTAGACGGAGACGCGACCTGCGCTGTCTTCAGAACTCCACACTCTGGAAGGAGTCTTCAGATTTTTGCGGTTTCAGAGCGCGACGGCGCCGCCGCCGTGTAAACGAAAGACACTTCCGATAGAATATTTTGTCGTTTTCAGTCGCAGTCGTCCTCGTCTAAACGGCCCTTAAGTGTCTTGCCCAAGGACACAACAACAGCATCTGTGCAATCTGAAATTGCACCGCCAGCCTGTGGGTAACTACAATTAAGCTAGTGCATTAAATTAGTCCAATGTGGGTTCTTAAGTTTATCTACCAAGATTTTACAGCAAAACAATAGTAGTTCTGTATAATAATAATAATAATAATAATAATAATAATAATAATAATAATAATAATAATAATAATAATAAAAAGGTCCGTATACACTTTATTGACCCCTCGTGAGGCAAATTCATTCTCTGCATTTGATCCTATGTCGTACAGCGCTCAGGGACCCATTTCCAGATCTAGAAATAGTCTTGGTCAGGACTGTGCATGTTTCGGGTTGATGGGTTAAACTGGCGTGTCTAGATTAGATAAAAAATGTACTGGCATGAACATATTTTATTGCATTGGAAAATATTTAATCTTGTATTAACTTTGTATATCCAAAGTTAGTGAGTAAACCATGATCAGCTTTTCACATCCTTCACATCCTTAATTGCACATGACTATTGAGGAAGGATATTAAATAATAGGAAAGGTCTTATGTTTCCTATTTCCGTATTACCTTGTTAAATCTCACTGAAAAATGTGCCAAATATAACACAGATATCAATATGGATATACTCTACTTTTTATTGCAGTGAATTAGGTAAGTGAGGAATAATTTTGGACCACTGCAAATCTATTCTGTTTTTCATATACAGTAAAACAACGTTGCAATGCTTGACAATATTTACGGTCTTAAAATAGAACAGTATTGCTGGGTTATGGGGGTCAGCTAAAATTCATACAGTGGAAATGCTGATTTCTGTTGTAATACAGTGAGTTCTGGGGCCTAGCCATTATTATTATATATCAAATGATCAGGTTCAACATTTATAAATTGATCTTTTTAGATAATTCAATGGAAAGTCCAATGTAATAAATGGGAAAATCTGGCTCTTGGCCCCATAATCACATTCCAGACTCTGAAAACCACCAATAGACTATAATTACAGTTGAATATAATACTGATATCAATATGGAGATACATGTACTCTTACTTTCTACAGGCTCTAGTCACACTTAACAGACGACGGTGGAAACATGTGGATGAGGACTTCCAGTTTGGTTACTGACACTGGGCATGTTAAAAAATCATCGATTCAGCAGCAGCGCTCTTCTTCACATCTTTGAATTTTTATTTATTTTTTTATTAAGTTTGACAAGTTATAATACACAAATTAATAAGCAATTTATAGAAGGAAATAAGAAAAAATACAGTGACATTTAGATGAAGAAAACAGGGCCATTTTCTCATTCTTTCAGAGCAACTATTGCCAACAGAGCCCAAAGGAAGTCATCATCCGCATGTTTCTAAACGTCTTCCGATGTTGTGACTTCAGCGTGAATTGTACCCATTGGTGGGCATCAAAAAGTACTCTCAGATAGGGGGAGCAAGAGAGTACTTCGCCATGAACTACCCAAAAGGTGAATTCACAAATGTTGAACTAGATTACTTCTATTGGTAACTAAACCCTAGAAGGCCTCGCGATCCTTCTGACTTTTGGGGTTTTAAGTAACCTGGGAAATCCCAGGCTGCTTTGCACAATCGTTCCGATCTGAAAGACAGCCTGGCAACGAGGCTAAGCGAGGTCCTGAGCGGGGAAGCCAATCAGAGAGCGGGGAGGGGTGGAAAGACGGTGACACGTACTACACGATAAACGGAAGCTTGTAGTTTGTTTGGGACTGTTTACGGACCACATTGATCATGTCGGCGGGAGACAGGAACCAAACCGATCGATTCAATCAAGTTTTAGACACTGTTCTCAATAGTTTAGAGCGAAAGTTTGTTTTAAAAGAAGAACAGCGGTTGGCTTTAGAGTCTTTCGAGTACAACTGACATGACTGGCTATGGGCTACGTATACGCCAAACGGCCGTTGGCAATCGTAAACCACACCTCCGCTACGAGATATTCAGTAGGTGCCCCCCAGATCTTATCTCACTTGTGATATGGTCTGGTGTAGACCAGGCAAGGTTTTAAGCAGGAAAATCAAAAAAGTTACCACAGGGATAACTGGGTTGTGGTGGCCAAGCGTTCATAGCGAAGTCAGTTTTTGATCCTTCGATGTCGGTTCTTCCTATCATTGTGAAGCAGAATTCACCAAGCGTTGGATTGTTCACCCACTAACAGGGAATGTGAGGTTAGTTTTACCCTACTGATGATGTGTTGTTGCAATAGTAATCCTGCTACTAAACCCTATATTACTACCTAAATCTGCTTTTTAATCATATTAGTTTTACCTGCCCCCTGCCTGTATTAGATATTATTGTCCTACAAAAGGTTGTGATGCCATCTGAAACCCAGCAATACTTTTTCATTGGAAGAAGGGAGGGCCTTGAACATAAAGAGCAGGTTAAAGCCACTTCCCTATAACCCGTGTCCATCATCAGTCTTCATAAATGAGAGGTGGAGCCCTGAGTGGGTTTCCTGTTCTGACATGAGGCGAGCAGCGGACGCACAATCGTCTCTTTCAGGAAGTCTGAGATCTGTATCCACCAAAACACTTCCGAGTCCCGGGATCAGCTTTCACACCAGTCCGGACAAACTAGGATAAACCAGCCACTCTACTCCACGCACTTATTATGACCTCCTGTTTAGATTATATGGATATGATTTAAGGGTTTCATCTTACCGTTTACAGGCGATATCTTGAGGACTTTTTGCCCATTCAAAAGACAGAATACGTTGGTTTGAGTTGCTAATTGTTATGGCAACGGTACAAGATTTTATCACTTTGAAACAAATAGATATTTTGGAAAGACTAACTTGGTACTGTCTGTAATGAACACTACTGCTTTATATTTTATTGATTCATTCAGTCAACTTCTTCATTTTCCAAATATGAGCCTTAGATGGGACATGCTCTCACACAACCACGTAATCTCATCTATTTTCTCTAAAAATGTCCTAAAATAAAATTAATTCTAAACCGAATAGATTTTTAAACCCATGTATTTCATCAAAATATGTCTTGCCGCAGTACAGATATATTGTTTAAGCAGCTTTTAAGATTGAAATACGTCAGCTGTGTACTGCTTGCAAGCGTTTTATTGTCCAATAATCAGGAGGTGCACTGCTGGCATGGGAGTTGCTGTTTAGCTTAACCGGCCTCTAACAGTTGCGAAATAGACTTATAAATTTATTGAGGTGAATAATTAGGATGCTCAGAATACATAAGGAAAATGAGGACTAACTTTTAACCACTGCAAATTATTTTAAATGAGCTACAGTGGTACCTCACCTTACGAAATTAATTTGTTCCAGAAGTGGTTTCGTAACGTGAATTTTTCGTAAGTTGAGTAGCTATTTCAATGGAAAAGGCCTGATCCGTACCAAGTTTTTTTTGTTTTCTTTTATAGTGTAACTTTGTGTTCTGCGCCCTGATTGGCTAAGAGACTAGACCAGGACTAAACATGGAATAAACCAGGTCTAGACCAGAACTAAACCAGGTCTAGACCAGGTCTAAACCAGGTCTAAACCTGGACTGGACCTGGACTAAACCAGGACTGGACCAGGTCTAGACCTGGACTAAACCGGGACTAGACCAGGATTAAATCACCCCGTGTGGCTCTTTGCTGGTTTTGTGCGGCTTTTGCGTTCGTTTGTGCGTGTTCGGTTTGTGGCTCGGGCTGCGTGTTCGCCGCGGTTCTATGTCGTGCTCGTGGTGCTCCTGTCTCCGCACTCCTTGCGTGTTCGGCGCTAGAGCTAAGAGGCCGAGAAAGGTGCTCTTTGTGCGGGCACGACCGCGGGGTTTTCCCCGGGGCTGGCTCTGGTTCTATCCGATTCCAGAGCCGGGGGGCTGACCCTGTGAGCTAAGAGGCCGAGAAAGGTGCTCTTTGAGCGGGCACGACCGCGGGGTTTTCCCCGGGGCTGGCTCTGGTTCTATCTGACTTCCAGAGCCGGGGGTCTGACACTGTGAGCTTAGAGGCTGAGAAAGGTGCTCTTTGAGCGGGGATAACAGCGGGGTGTGCATCTGAGTGCGCATTATTCGAATTTTTGAGATTTCGCGTTTCGTAACTAGAATTTTCTTTTGTATCTAGAGACCAAAATTTAACGTGAAGGCGTTTCGTAACTTGGATTTTTCGTATGTAGGGTCTTTCGTAAGGTGAGGTACCACTGTAGTTCTCTTTTTAAGACAGTAAAACAACATTGCAATGTTTGACAAAAATATGTTTTCACTTACATATTATAGAATTTAATTTAGTCTTTTTTTCTCTCTTTCAAATGAAAAACTACTAATTGCAAAAAAGTATTTGTAATGATAAAATCCTATCCAAAATCTTAAAGGTGCATTGTGTAAAATTTTCTGGTGGAGGCTCCATAACCTGCTTGTTTCTATGTCATTGCTCTGCCTGGAATGTTCCACAGTATGACATTAAAAAAGCTCTTCCTTACGTTTATTCAGTCACAGGTGGTTTTATAGCTCAAAAATACCTAGAAAAACAAACATTCTGACTGTGAATGGGGTCGCCTTTCCACAGATCTGACCTGTAACTTGGTCTGGTTTGGTCTCCATGATGATAAAATGGTTTAATGCCATACTGTGAAACATTCCAGGCAAAGCAACAGCATTTCCACAGAGAAAAGCATTTGATGGACCCTCCACCAGAAAAGTTACACAGTGCAACTTTAAAATAGTTAATAATAGTGTATTAACTTGACTGTTTTGTTTCCTCTCAATCTTCCAGCAGGCCTGTGTTGTCTTTTACATGTTGTGTGATTGACGTGCGTTTGTCTTTCACAAATTCTTTCCGACTGGGGCTCTTCGTCTCTGTCACTCACCCGGTGCAGGCAGGAGCTGTGCTTTTCTGAAGATTATGGGACATTTTCACATAATCTCCTCAAAACAAACTTAGTCACGAGGAGCCAAAGCACACAGGGACAACGGAGAGAGCTGGTTATTTCACTGTATTTCACTATATCACTGTTACAATGACACTTAATGGTTCATGTTAATGTGGTAGAAGCAAACAGGGAGCCAATGGTTTAAATATTAATGCGTGTATAAGACAGAGTGAAGCTAGTGTTTAAAGGTGCAATATGTAACTTTAGGTGTAATATGTAATGCTCTTGCATTTTAATATCAAATGAATACACTGGTCTACAAGCAAAATGCTTCCGGAACAGAAGTAGTGAAATTCTTCTTGGTTTAGGTCACTAATAAAGAAAAAGTAAGTCAGAAGTTTGATTGGCTATAGTTTCCAAGATATAGTATTGGATCAAAATAGGAAATTTATGCAAAATAAGGCAAAAACAGTAGTTTATCAGAAGATAGTGTGTCTACAAGCAACAGTTCTATCTGAAAGTCTGTCTGCACATTCCAATACATTCATTTTAATATGTCTAGAGTTTTTACATCAAATATTTTTTGATTTCACATAAGAGAGATGCCTCGAAATTGTGTGTACCTGATGTCTTAAGATATTTTTTGTTTATTTCTTGACAGAAAAAGAAGTGCAAGTTAAATATTTTTAAAATATAAATATTATTTTTAAGCAAAAATGCCTAAATCTATTGTATAAACAGATGTGATTTTGATGTAAAACAATACCATTAAATATCTTGAATACATTAGTATAGTACAGTATAGTAATACAGTTATCAATTGATTTCCAGTTCATCTTATCAATATAAATGAGATTTAGCCACTTTTATCTCGGAAGCAGATCGAGTCCAAAAATTTGTAGACCAGTGATATCAAAAGAAAGAACAAAACACATTCTTGCTGAAAGTCGGCTTGCCTGACCAAGTGGTGTCATGGAGGTGGAAATGTTTAATGCCATACTGTGGGATTGTTCCAGGCAGTAGAATCTCCATGGAGACAAACAAGTAGCGGACCCGCCACCAGAAAGGTTAGATATTATGCCTTTAATTCAGTGTTTAAATGGATGGATAATATGACAGCAGAGGCTCATAATAAGATGCAGTTAGAGTTGCCAAAAATAAATACATTTTTATTTTAATTAAATAAATACCCAAATACTATAACTGAAAAAAAAAGATGAATTGGATCTTTCTTGAATCATTTTAGAATCAGAACTAGTATGACGGCAACTACAAACTATTCTTTTTTTTCTGTGGAAACCCAGATTCAGAACCAATGTTATGGAGCGAAGCGTCACTGTGAAAGGAGTTCATTTATGGAATAATCTTGACAAAGAATTCAAAGAATCAAGCACAATAATGGCATTTAAAAATACATAAAATCCAGTGTAATGTGTAGGTAGGAAAAAGAAAACTAAGTTGCTGCGCTTAAAAATGAAGCTTTCTGTTTACAATTGATTAATAATTGTGATTGAAATGGAATGTATTGATGAAATGTTTTAAAGTAACTATCGGTGTTATTGTCTGGAAAAGGGAAGAGGGGCAGATAACATAAGATTACTCTTCTTTCTGCTCACTTTCATTCAATATTTTGTATTGTTATCACACTGATGATGTCTTTTTATACTTTATGAATGAAATAAACCAAAAAAAGAAAAAAGAAAAAAAGAAATAAAAGAAATGTACATTACAACAAATAAATATTGTCTAAAAAATTGTGTTTTTAATGTGGTTTCGAAATCGGTATCGAGTTTTATTGCCTATAAACCAGTTAAAGTTTTTAGCATCATTACAGCAGTACAATAATGTGAAATGGCCCCTCCACACTCTCCCAGGCCTGGCACCTCCCCCTCCCGTGCGTGTTGTGGGGGAGCCTTGTGTTTGTAGGGAGCAGTGTCCGGAGCATGTGGCCGTCTGTCAGCACAGGGACTCGGGCAGGAAGTGTTTCATTAAAGGTCAGGAACTAAACAGAGCAGAGTGAGAGCAGCTGCTGAGGAGAGGAGGGCTCCGGATACTGGACTATGAGACTGGCTACACGAGAAAAATTAAAGACTACTGTAAAATGTCACTGTAAAAGAGCTCCTGAAGAAAGAGATGAAAACATTCAACATTAAAAGGAGCATTAAAAGTCAATTTTGTTTTTCTCCCTAGTACAGATATATTGTAAAAGCATCTCTAAGGGTTAAAATGAAACCACCGTGTGCTGTCTGCATTAAATTCTAAAGCATATTTATAGTCCACAAATCAGGAAATGCACTGTTAACATGCTAGTTATTGGTAACTTTACTTTGATGGCAAAACTCTTCTCTGGTCTTTAAATAAGCTCGTGTTCACTAGAAGTCAGCTAGTTCAGATTTAACATTAAGAAAATCAGGTTAAGCCCCTTTAGTTCATAGAAATAGTTTGAAAAGAAAATCATATAAAGCAGGGCCGGGGGCCAGATCTGGCCCTCCAAGTCCTTCAATCTGGCCCTCGTCTGATTTTCTATTAACATTTTTTTTTGCTATATTTTAATTTTCTATTAAAATATTGGTGATTTTCTGTGCCTCTTCCTCGCCTCTTTCCATACGCTCTTAAAGGACGATCGTTTTGACTGTTGACCGTGACACCCTCATCAGCAAAATGTCAAAAATGAGAAAAGTGGACGCCGAGTGCAGGATTTTCCAAGAAAAATTGACTAATTCCTATTTGTTCTCGGAGGTGAATGGGAATCCTGTATGCTCGTGTTGAAATAGCATTTTTCTTAAAGTTTCAGATTGTTCATAATATAATATTTTGTAAAAGAAAGAGTTCATCAAATAAAAAAGACGTTTCTCTGCAGCAAATATTTGGATTTATTGCTATTTTTGGGGGTATATTTGCCATGAGTTTTCTGATCCGGCCCCTTTGGGATCAAAGTAGGTTGGATACGGCCCCCGGACCAAAATGACACCCCTGATATAAAGCGTAAACGGCTAATATCTGAGGTGAACTACATTTACTCTTGTTACACTAAAGGTGCACTATGTAACTTTTGTGGTTGGGGGTCCTCGTCTCCATGGAGATGTTATTGCTTTGCCTGATATCACATTCTTTCACATTTCATAAGCATTTTACCTACCCTACACCAGCCATCTGTATCGATGCTAAATCTATGACAGATATTCGGCTCAATTAAAAAATAAAATGTCTCTATTAAACTATAAATATTTCTAAATGTAAATGAAACTCCCATCGCAATACAAACTATTGGCAACTGTTTTTCAAGGTCCTATATTATGAAAAATGTACTCTTGTGAGCTTTTATCCATGTCTTATCAAAAACACACCTGGAGTTGCTTTTTGTTTCATTCACACGTTTGATCACTCCTTTATTGTTAGTCTGTCTACATCTCCAAAGCGAAAGGCAAAATGTTAAAACGTGTCAATGAAACAAAAACACCCAGGCATGTTTTTGTGGAGGAAACATTATAAGATAGATCAGAAAATACTGTAATATGGGCCATTTAACATAAAATATAACGACTATTTATCAGCGGTTTATTCAAAAAACAATTTCACATCTTCCCAAAACAGCAATCCATATCTGCTAATCTTTTATTTACTATTGACTAATTAATTCCCTCTTCATTTCACGGCACATTAGGGCGGTGTGCACAAGATCTGTTTTCCCCACAGCCCCAAACAGCCCCAAAACAGCCCCTGCCTCTCTGGACCCAGGCCAAAACTGAATGGACCTTCATTAAAACCCTCTACAGATGGTGCCATAAACACTGCGTTAGGCCAGCTCTGGACCTGGCTAAGTGCTCAGATATCTGGATGAATATGTATGCTGTCATTACACACTTCCTGTAACTTTAAAAGGTCAAAGAGTGCCATGCTGAGGATAATGGCCTCTTTCTGTTGGACACTTTGGGTTAATTAGATCTGTAAGTGGGACAATGTGTTTGTAGTGTTCAAATATACAGCAGAGGAATTCACCAGCTGGGTACCTCCTGATCACGTTGTGGGTGTGTTTCTGTGGCAGAATGTTCAGCAGATATCATGGTGACACAACGCAACACACAGATTAGCAAAACAAAACACACTCAAAAACGTTTTTAGATTGTCTGAAAACACAAGAAAAAAAATACAAAATGGATTTAGAGAACACATTTTCAGAAGACTGTGATCAATACAAGCATTCATGAATCTGTGATAGAGATAATAGAGCACAAGCACAAATCAGATCACCTGTTGTAATTCCAGCCAAGTCAGTTCTTTCTGGACAGATTGTGTTAAAATAATGCTCAAATTCAAGTATAAGGCTGCCTTCCCCTTCCCCTACCCCTTTATCTACGTCTTTGTCTTGCCCCTCGATAACGAGCTGAGAGGGCTCGGGGTACGAATGGGACACCACTCGATTACCGTTTGCGTCATCGTCCCTCGCCTCTACCTGAGCTGCTACGTCTACAGAGGCGACAACAATTGACGCAAACAAACGTAAACAAATGTCAAGGATTATCAGGTACCTCATTTCGACAAAAAAAATAGCTTGTTTATACATGAAAGTTTGATGAAAACGATAACGTCGGCTAAACAGACATCACTACAATTAAAACCGCAACGCAACAGTTCACTAAAAGTAAAATTAAAATTAAGATTAAGATTAAGACTAGATTAAGATTAAGGTCGTTTTCACACCAGGAAAGTCCGATAGTTCACTTGCTTTGGTCCGGACCAAATTTTTATTTTTTATTTTTTTTTATTTTGGTGCAGTTCGCTTTCACACTGCAGTTTTTTTCCTAGCGGACCAACATCTATAAACAAAACCACGTGTGCTGAGGTCGCTCAGACACTGGACAGAAATGAGCCGTGTCAAAACGCCATGTCCAAACCCGGAAGGAGGAGAATCATGGCGTTACGTACGGTTTTCAGTCTAGCCTTAGCGATATGGTTTGCTCAGTTTTTACAGTTTGCACAAATGTTTGAGCAGCATCGTGAGGTTTACACTATTTTACAATCAATTTCCAAACGACGAAGACACAGGGCAAGACGGCTACGGAGGACAGCGCTCATGTGCGCACATCAAGTTGTGACTCTTGCTCTTCACGCAAAACGTAAGTAAGCCTCGTAAGTTTCGTTTAGTTTCGTTTCGTCAGCCTCGGTTTTCCATAATGCTCGACATACGACAGGAGCTTGTTAAATACAAAAAGGCAACTTGTGTCGGATCGAGTCTGGTCTGCATTTTCACCTCAAACGAAATGCACCAGGATTCGAATGGAACCGTGCCGAGACCGAGCTTTGTAGGTGGGCTCGGTTCGCTCGTTTGCTCCGGATTGAGATTTTTGGTTTTTATTCACACCAGCCCAAAAGGTTCGAATCAAAGGAGCAAACGAACTCTGGTTCATTTTAAACAAACCAAACAAAGCAGGTGTGAAAACGACCTAAGATTAAGATTAAGTAACATAGAACATGAGCGTCATAATTGTAAACCTGCTAAACTGTTAATCGATAATTACAACAGCTGAAAATACATTTATGAGACTCCTTGGCTGGTCGATGTGACGCTGCCATCCTGATCCCAAAACCTGCCTGAGCTTGTAGGCGTACCCCTTCGTTCCAAGTCTGGTCGAGAGCTTACTTCGTTTCAAGGGGTATGTAGCCCTCGGTTGTGGCCCGAGCCCTTGATTGATGACAAAATTAGAATCGGGACACCCCTTGTCCTCACATGAACGTGCAAAACCAAGAGGTAGGGGTAAGACGAAGGGGTAAGACAGAGAAATGGGACGCAGCCTAACTTGATTAACACAGCTTCTAACAGAGTAGATGGGTTTAATGTCATACTGGGAAAGCAAGAACATCTCTAAAGACAAAATAAGGCTGGTATTGTATTGGAATCTGTATTATATGACCCCCATTGCCCCCAAATCTCATCAAGAGCTTCATTACTGGCTGATCTCTGTTGGATGAGTATGTATCATGTTTGTGAGTGACAGTCTCACACCGTCCTCGGGGAGCTGAGGGGAAAAGCCGGTGTCTGGGGTCTCCTTGTTTTTAATGAGTCCCTCTTAAACCTGAGCCGGAGCTATGCACAGTTAATAGCGACATAATGACCGGTTTAATACAATTGTGAAGTCATTAGCATGCTATTTGTTGCCGGGTGGTGTAATAATTCTGGTAGTGTCTCCTTCTCTTTGACCTGCTATAAGCTCTCTCTTTTCATCTGTACTCGTTCTCTCTCTCTCTCTCTCTCTCTCTCTCTCTCTCTCTCTCTCTCTCTCTCTCTCTGTCTCATCTTCCTCTGTCACCTTTCTCTGTCTTTCCTCCTTCTCTCCTTCTTTTCTTTCCATCTTTTTCATTTGCATATTTCTTTCTCCTCTCTCCAACTTTAATTCCACTCTCCCTCTTTCTGTTTTATTTCTTCTCGCTCGCTCTTCCTCGCTACCCACTCTCAGCCTTTCCCTCTTTCTTTCCTCCCTCTCTCTCCCACTCTACACCTCCTCTCTGTCTCGCTCGCTTTCCTCTTTCTCGCTCCCTTCCTGCCCCTCACTTCTCTTCTTTCTTGTTCCTTCCCTCTCTACCTCCCTCTCCCCTCCCTCTCTCCGGAGTGGGGGTGCTTGTGTTTGGTCAGTGGGCGCAGATGTGTTCCTCTGTGTACCATATGGGGCTCAGAGTCTTCACAGACCCATGTCCTGCACCAGGCCCGAGTCCTGCAGGAGAAACTGTCCAATTAGGATTCATTACTGTGCTGGCTCCTGGCACTGGGTTTGTTCATCTGTGTGCCAGGAATCAGCTCTCCGGGACACATTAGAATTAACTTAAGTAACTCACAAAATTGACTAGAATATTTTCAACAATTATAAATGTGGACACGGTTTTAATCCCAGTTTGTAATCTGGTAAAATTCCCCTATAAATGCTCTATGTTATGCAGTATGGCATTAAACGTACCTATCTCCAGAGAGACAAGCAGATAACACCACCAGGTCAGAGTTGCAGGTCAGATCTGAGGAAGGACACGGCAAGTATGAAAGCACGGATCTTTTTTAATAAATTCTTTTAACTATTAATGGGTTTTAGGCAGAAGGATTCCCTCCTGATCTGAAGTACTTGGCATAGCAACCTCTGCTGTCAAAACACAATTCAAATCAGAGTATGACTTCTTTTGAATGAGTAAAGTTCCCCTCAAAATGCTTCAAATGAAATAATAAAAAAACCTAATTGAATAAATGGTAAAGGGAGAAATTAAATTTGTCAACTGAACAAAGTTTATTTGGTCGAAGACGTTTTGGAGCTCATCCAAGCTACTTCGTCAGTTCTGGCTAGAGTGCATAGAGTTCATAGAAATTACAGGGGGTCCTCGGGTTACGACGGTCTCGGGTTACGACGTTTCGTGGTTACGAACGCGCCCCCATTAAAAAAAAATATGTATATATTACGCGTCATTCCGTCTTACGCGGTTTAGCATGATAAGAGATGTAAACAAATGCAAACGGCGCGCGGCGCACGGCGGAAGAATACGCTCTGTTGTGGTTGTAGGGCGGAGAAGACGGCCTCATGTGCATGCCCAATGTGGGCGGAAGTACCTGATGTGGGCTCTGATCTGCTCCTATGAAAGCGGCAGTGATAACCAAGCAGCGTAGTGGTCTAATTATTGAGATGGAAAGGTTATTGGTGCTTTGGTTGGAAGATCAAAGGCAAAATCCGGCTTACGACGAAATTCGGGTTACGACGCGTCTTAAGAACGGATCAACGTCGTAACCCGAGGACCCCCTGTACTATGAAACACACCTCTTTGAAGAAGTGTGATAGTTTCATAGTAATTTCATTGTAGTTAGTGCCTCCCTGCATCTAGATATAAGCAGTGTCCATCAGCGCTCTAGCCAGAACTGACGAAGTAGCTTGGATGAGCTGCGAAACGTCTTCGACTAAATAATAGTCCAGTTGACAAATTTTCTATGTCTACCTGGACGACTGAGGGATTCTTCACACATCCTAATTGAATAAATGCTATAAAAACATGTTTAAATGCCATACTGTGGAACATTCCAGGCCAAGTAAAAAGCTCTCCATGGAGACAAGCAGGTGGCAGACTCCCTACCGATAACGTCACATACAAACGGTCATAAAATACAAATGTGTCCCCATAAATTCCAGACGTGACCCGGTTGAGAGTGCAGATCCATACAGCGCTCTTTCTGGCTGCTGCAGTTGAGTGTTTGGTAGAAGTTTTGATTGGGAGAAAGAACACACTCCAAATTTTGATTGCAAAGCAAATTTCCACCAAACTATAGGCTCCAGCGCAGTCAGCTCAGACCTGTCAGAGCTGTCACAAACCTCATTACACCACGTCAAGTCAAAGGTGCTCATATTTATGTCATGAGGCGCAATGCATGATGGGAAGTGGCATTATTTATTGAAGGGACAGTGACAGACATTGTAGTGAAGGAAGTGAAAAATAACATAGAGCTGTGTTAATAAGCCTTGCCAAACATTTATGGTACAGGGCCAAAACAAGCTGGATATAACTTTTATTGACAAGTCGAATGCAACGCTGTCAGTGGATACAGGTGAGGCAGAGTACCACGTCAACTTCTACTTTTATCTTGTATTTTTTTAAGTAAAGACGGTGTGTAACGTTTCTGGTGGAGGGTTCATCACCTGCTTGTTTCTATGGAGATGTCACTGCTGTGCCTGGAATGTTTCAAAGTATGACATTAAACAACTCTACCTTACATTTATTCAATTAAATGTGGTTTAATAGCTCAAAAATACAGAGAAAAACAGGCATTGTGACTGTTAGTGCAGGGGTTGAACTGTAACTTGGTCTGGTATGGTCTCCATGAAGAAAAGTTTAATGATTAATGTAAAACATTTCAGACAAAGAACATCTCCATAAAGAAAAGCATTTTCTTACAGTGTACCTTTAACTAAAATCTGTAATATAAAGTCAATTAAAACAACAAAATCATTTATAATTACATTATTTATTTATTTATTTATTTATTATGACATATTCCAAATAAATGTATTAGAAAATTGTTAGGTCAACATGGTAATAACAAAAAAGACTGAATTCCAAATCAAAACAAGGAATATATAAGAAAATACGCATTTAATATTATAATATATTGAAAACAGATTTTTTTTTTGCCTCAGAGAATCAGGAAGTGCACAGTTAGCATGCTAGTTGTTGTTAGCATTACTGTGATGGTAAAACTCCACGCTGGTCTTCTGAAAGTTATAAAAAAGTGCTTAAAAAACTAATTAAAAAACTCATTGCAGTGAATAATTAGGCTGCTCAGAATGCATGAGGAAGACGGTAAAAATTAGGTACAGAAACTGAATTTTTAAAAAATGACACAAAGAGAACCTTTTGTTTTTAAAGGAAGTTCGTGTTATTATGTTGCCTTCAGATGCTTCAGGAAAAAAGATTTACAGTGTGGGAGATTGGCGTTTGCGCAGACATATAATCCATATCTATTACTGGGGATTTGCAAGACAAGTTTGACTAATGCTATAAACTCAGAACAAAGACACATTATGACAAGCACACGGCCGTGGGGGAGAGCGCAGAAAGAAAGATATAAATTCAGTCAGGAAAACGCTAATGTAATTTAAGCTGAAAATGAAAACGGTTATTACATTAGACTCACTGCCAAGTAGTTATGGAGAAATTTAGTCACTTCAGAAACGGCTGACGAGATGAAATTCAATATACGCCACATGATGCACAAGGTGAATCTGTCATATTCTGTTTGACATATTGAGTAAAATCAACTTACAAGATTTTAAGGAGGGCTGTCAGTTTAACGCGGTAATTAGATTAATTAATTACACTGCAAATTAACATGTTATAAAAATTTATGCACTTCATTATGAGCGGCAATTCAGTACGCGCGCATTTTAAATTAGGCGTGCGGCGAGCAAATCGCTGCCAGGGCCTTTGAACGGCAAGTTTATTTATAAAAAGAACGAAGACGGACGATCAACAAGAACGCGGTGATTTGTAGCTTTTGTCAAAAACAAAAAACACGAAACACATCTGGACAAGTTCCATTGTTACTGGTGATAGAGCGAGCGTGAGCGCACTTCAACAAACCAACAAACCATCAAACCAACAAACCAACAAACCAACAAACCACCAAACCAACAAACCATCCATCCATCCATCCATCCATTTTCTTCCGCTTATCCGGGGCCGGGTCGCGGGGGCAACAGTCTAAGCAGGGACTCCCAGACTTCCTTCACCCCGGACACTTCCTCCAGCTCCTCCGGGGGGACCCCAAGGCGTTCCCAGGCCAGCCGGGAGACATAGTCCCTCCAGCGGGTCCTGGGTCTTCCCCGGGGCCTCCTCCCGGTGGGACATGCCCGGAACACCTCCCGAGGGAGGCGTCCAGGAGGCATCCGGAACAGATGCCCGAGCCACCTCAGCTGGCTCCTCTCCACGTGGAGAAGCAGCGGCTCTACTCCGAGCTCCTCCCGTGTGACCAAGCTCCTCACCCTATCTCTAAGGGTGCGCCCAGCCACTCTGCGGAGGAAACTCATTTCGGCCGCTTGTATCCGCGATCTCGTCCTTTCGGTCATTACCCAAAGCTCATGACCATAGGTGAGGGTAGGAACGTAGATTGACCGGTAAATTGAGAGCTTCGCCTTTTGGCTCAGCTCCCTCTTCACCACAACGGTCCGGTACAACGACCGCATCACTGCCGACGCTGCACCGATCCGCCTGTCAATCTCACGCTCCATCCTCCCCTCACTCGTGAACAAGACCCCGAGATACTTGAACTCCTCCACTTGAGGCAAGGACTCTCCACCCACCCAGAGAGGGCAAACCACCTTTTTCCGGTCGAGAACCATGGCCTCGGATTTGGAGGAGCTGATTTTCATCCCAGCCGCTTCACACTCGGCTGCGAACCGCCCCAGTGCACATTGGAGGTCCCGGTTTGATGAAGCCATCAGGACAACATCATCCGCAAACAGCAGAGATGAGATCCTGTGGTTCCCAAACCGGATCCCCTCCGGCCCCTGACTGCGCCTAGAAATTCTGTCCATAAATATAATGAATAGAACCGGTGACAAAGGGCAGCCCTGGCGGAGTCCAACATGCACCGGAAACAGGTCCGACTTACTACCGGCAATGCGAACACAGCTCCTGCTCCGGTCATACAGGGATCGAACAGCCCTTAACAAAGGGCCCCGAACCCCGTACTCCCAGAGCACCCTCCACAGGACCCCACGAGGGACACGGTCGAATGCCTTCTCCAGATCCACAAAGCACATGTGGACTGGTTGGGCAAACTCCCATGCACCCTCGAGCACCCGATGGAGAGTATAGAGCTGGTCCAGTGTTCCCCGGCCGGGACGAAAACCAGACTGCTCCTCCTGAATCCGAGGTTCGACTATCGGTCGAATTCTCCTCTCCAGCACCCTGGAATAGACCTTACCGGGAAGGCTGAGGAGTGTGATTCCCCGATAGTTGGAACACACCCTCCGGTCCCCCTTCTTAAACAGAGGGACCACCACCCCAGTCTGCCAGTCCAGAGGTACTGTCCCCGACCGCCACGCGATGTTGCAGAGACGTGTCAGCCAAGACAGCCCTACAACATCCAGCGACCTGAGATACCCAGGACGGATCCCATCCACCCCCGGGGCCTTGCCACCGAGGAGCTCTCCAACCACCTCAGTGACCTCAGCCAGGGTGATGAGTGAGTCCGACCCCGAGTCCCCAGCCTCTGCTTCCTCCTCGGAAGACATGGCGGCGGGACCGAGGAGATCCTCAAAGTATTCCTTCCACCGTCCGACAACATCCCCAGTCGAGGTCAACAGCTCCCCACCCCCACTGTAAACAGTGTTTGTGAAGCACTGCTTCCCCCTCCTGAGGCGCCGGACGGTTTGCCAGAATTTCTTTGAGGCCGTCCGATAGTCCTCCTCCATGGCCTCCCCGAACTCCTCCCAACTCCGAGTTTTTGCCTCTGCCACCGCCCGGGCTGCAGCACGCTTAGCCCGCCGGTACCCGTCGGCTGCCTCCGGAGTCCCTCGAGCCAACAAGGCCCGATAGGACTCCTTCTTCAGCCTGACGGCATCCCTTACTTCCGGTGTCCACCACTGGGTTCGGGGATTGCCGCCGCGACAGGCACCACAGGCCTTACGGCCACAGCTACGGGCGGCCGCATCGACAATAGAGGCCGAGAACAGAGCCCATTCGGACTCTATGTCCCCAGCCTCCCCCGGAATCTGGGAGAAGCTCTCCCGGAGGTGTGAGTTGAAGGTGCCCCTGACAGAGGGCTCTGCCAGACGTTCCCAACAGACCTTCACTACGCGCTTGGGCCTGCCAGGTCTTTCCGGCTTCCTTCCCTGCCAGCGGACCCAACTCACCACCAGGTGGTGATCGGTTGACAGCTCTGCCCCTCTCTTTACCCGAGTGTCCAAGACACGTGGCCGGAGGTCAGATGACACGACAACAAAGTCGATCATCGACCTCCGTCCTAGGGTGTCCTGGTGCCACATGCACTGGTGGACACCCTTGTGCTTGAACATGGTGTTCGTTATGGACAGACTGTGGCTAGCACAGAAGTCCAATAACCGAACACCACTCGGGTTCAGATCAGGGAGGCCGTTCCTCCCAATCACCCCTCTCCAGGTGTCACTGTCGTTGCCCACGTGGGCGTTGAAGTCCCCCAGGAGAACAACGGAGTCCCCGGTCGGTGCACTGTCCAGTACCCCTCCCAGGCACTCCAAGAAGGCCGGGTACTCTGCACTGCTGTTCGGCCCGTAGGCCGACACAACAGTGAGAGACCTGTCCCCGACCCAAAGGCGCAGGGACGCGACCCTCTCGTTCACCGGGGTGAACTCCAACACACAGCGGCTGAGCCGTGGGGCAATGAGTAGGCCCACACCGGCCCGCCGCCGTTCCCCGCGGGCAACGCCAGAGAAATGGAGAGTCCAGCCCCCTTCAAGGAGTTGGGTTCCAGAGCCCAGGCTGTGCGTGGAGGTGAGGCCGACTATATCTAGTCGATAGCGCTCAACCTCCCGCACGAGCTCAGGCTCCTTCCCCCCCCAGCGAGGTGACATTCCATGTCCCCAGAGCTAGTCTCCATGTCCGGAGATCTGGTCGCAGAGGCCCCTGCCTTCGGCTGCCGCCCAGATCTCTCTGCACCCGGCCCTTATGGATCCTCCTGCGGGTGGTGGGTCCACGGGAGGACGGCCCCACGTCGCTCCTTCGGGCTGAGCCCGGCCGGGCCCCATGGGGCAAGGCCCGGCCACCAGGCGCTCGTTCGCGAGCTCCCACCCCAGGCCTGGCTCCAGGGTGGCGCCCCGGTGACGCCGATCCGGGCGACGTAACTGACCTCGATTGAATACTCATCATAATGGGCTTTTGAACCGCTCTTGGTCTGACCCGTCCCCCAGGACCTGTTTGCCTTGGGTGACCCTACCAGGGGCATAAAGCCCCCGACAACATAGCTCCCGGGATCATTCGGGCACTCAAACCCCTCCACCACGTTAAGGTGGCGGCTCAACAAACCACCAAACCACCAAACCAATAAACCACGCTTGCAGAATTTGGGAAATGAATGAGCAAAGCGACCACAGAAAAACTGACAAACTCGTTCGTTTGTTCGTTCACTCGATCGCTTGCTCACTCTCTCTGTCTCTCTCTCGCACACTCTTAAAATGCGATTAATTAGATTAATTAATTACAAATCCTGTAATTAATTAATTAATTACAAATCCTGTAATTAATTAATTAATTACAAATCCTGTAATTAATTAATTAATTACAAATCCTGTAATTAATTAGATTCATTTTTTTAATCGCCTGACAGCACTAGTTTAAAAGGCGCATTGTGTAACTTTTCTGGTGCAGGGTCCATCTTCACAATAAATATGCTTTGCCTAAAAATCTCCATGGAGACAAGCAGGTAATGCCAACTGGCCAAGTTATGGGTTAGATCTGTGGAGATGCAAGCCCACCCTCAAACACGAATGCATGTTTTTCAATGTACAGTATATTTGAGCAATAAAAACACAAGTAATTGGTTTATAGATAATCCCAAACTGTTGAACATTCCCATAGTGACACGTAGTAGTGTAACCACAACCAGAAAAGTTTCAGAGTAATTGATAAAAGGAGAAGTTCAATTTGTCAACTGGACAAAGTTTGTTTGGTTGAAAACGTTTCGCCGCTCATCCGACGACTGAGCTGACGAAGCCTCTCGGATGAGCGGCGAAACGTTTTCAACCAAACAAACTTTGTCCAGTTGACAAATTGAACTTCTCCTTTGATCATGGATTCTACCTGGACGACTGAGGGACTTTTCACGCATTTCAGAGTAATTATGGTGTTCTCTCTTTAATTTTCTTAGTTTTGTACTTTGAGTGATCCGTGCATGTTTGAATAAACCTGTGTTGTCCTGCATTCAATGCCTGAGAGAATTTCAGTTTTCAACTACCCCCTATCTCCACCCACAGCCCTGTACTTGCATGTGATTGTTAAAAATCACACTCTATTATACATATATGGGTTCAAAAATGGATTACTGCCCACTAACCTGTTTCTGATTGAAAAAATGTGTGAAGGTGCTTGATGTAAGTGGGAATGTACATGACTTATACGTTTCATGAGCTTATTGTATTTTGATTTTGATTTATACCTGTTTGAGTTGTGTTGTCCTGCATTTAAGGCTTTTACATCCTCAAGAAATGTCAGTTTTCAAGTAACCCCCATCTCCGCCCACAGCTACTACTACTACTACTTACTTAAAAATCAGACTCCAGTTAAACGTGTACATAGGTTTTAAAATGTCACTTTTTAAAAACACATAAATGGAAATTAACTGAACTGTATTTTTAAAAAGTGCAAAATTATAGCAATAATAAAATAAATACATTAAATAAAGTTTACCCATATAACTTATTTCTGATTTTGAAATTTTGTGAGGTTGCTTAATGTAAAAACATGTACTTTTTTTTCGATTTCAAAAACAAAACAGATTCTAATTTGTCTGCCTACATCCAGCATTAGCATCAATGTGTGAAACTGAAGAATAAAACATGTCCCTGCAGGATCCTGAATAATTGATATAAACTAATTACACCATTATTAGGCAAATTTAACCAAATGAAGCTCTCAAAGGCTCTAAGGAGTTTCTATAAAAGCCTTCAATGAGAGCTGATAGGCAGGTCCAGCTTTGTAACGTCCCCCTGCTGATCTGAACGGTAAATATTGTTAATTATAGGCAAGAATTCATTCAGGACAGTACAGGAAAATGCCAGGCGGGGTGCAGTTGGGGCAATTGGGGACTATTCGTTTGTGAAGGGGGTGAGGGGGGAGAGTGGAAGTCCTCCACAGGGTACAGGACGTCCCCACAATAAGAAACAGGGACCATGGAGAGAGGGTCTTTGAAAAAGCCAAGAATGAGAGGTCTGTGCCAGGGGAGTCTGTGCCAGTCTGTGCGGATAAGGGAGGCCCAGATGAACCTGTGCCCTGAAACATGTACTTACACTGCCCGGATTTGACAAAACTACTGTATATAATTTGCACGTTGTAAAATATGGCAAAACTGTAAAATTTGTTATGAAGAGCAAAATTTGAAAAGCAAAAATCAGTATCTTGGTGCCTGTTGGTATATGGTACGATGTACAGTGGTACCTCACCTTACGAAAGACCCTACATACGAAAAATCCAAGTTACGAAACGCCTTCACGTCAAATTTTGGTCTCTAGATACGAAAGAAAATTCAAGTTACGAAACGCGAAATCTCAAAAATTCAATTAATGCGCGCTCAGATGCACGCCCCAAAACGTAAATACACTTTATCAACACACACGGGGTTAGGTTCCAGAGGTGGCCCGTGGTGGGAGAGGTCCACGAGGTAGGACAACTTTGTATTTTGCAATTGTTCTACATGCTTTAGGGCTGTAAATGCCTCACAACACACATTCTACGCTTTTCTCAGACTGGAGTTGGGCTTTTCTCACATTTCTCTCTCGTTTGAACACTCGAACTTTCATAGATTTTCAATGGAATGTGTTGATAGTGAAGCGTGGGGGGGGGGCACGGCTCAATAGAGCGCCGAACGCGCGAGGGGAGCGGAGACACAGGATTACTATCAACAACACATCATCAGTATGGTAAAACTCACCTGTCTCACGACGGTCTAAACCCAGCTCATGTTCCCTATTAGTGAGTGAACAATCCAACGCTTGGTGAATTCTGCTTCACAATGATAGGAAGAGCCGACATCGAAGGCTCAAAAAGCGACGTCGACACGGCGCGGGATGAAGCCACGGCACCCGAGCCGTGCCTCCTCCTCGGGGCCGCGGGCCCGCGCGGGGTGATTTAATCCTGGTCTGGTCCCGGTTTGGTCCGGGTCTGGACCTGATCCGGTCCTGGTTTAGACCTGGTCTAGACCTGGTTTAGTTCTGGTCTAGACCTGGAAGTCACATAGAAGCAGAGCCCGCCCCGAGCGAGACCCCGCGGTCTTGATAGAGCACCTTTCTCGGCCTGTTAGCTCACAGTGTCAGCCCCCCGGCTCTGGAAGTCACATAGAACCAGAGCCCGCCCCGCCCCGCTCTTATTCCCGCTGAAAGAGCGTCTTTCTCGGCCTCTTAGCTCTAGCGCGGAACGTGCAAGGAGCGCGGAGACACGAGCAACGCGCTCCTCCAACGGCACTGCCATGTCCCGGGATAATCCTGGTTTAGTCCAGGTCCAGTCCAGGTTTAGACCTGGTTTATTTCTGGTCTAGACCTGGTTTATTCCAATCAGGACTCAGGACACAGTGTTACACAATAAAAAAAAGTTACACTATAAAAAAAAAACCTTGGAACGGATCAGGCCATTTCCATTGAAATAGCTACTCAACTTACGAAAAATTCACGTCATGAAACCACTTCTGGAACGAATTAATTTCGTAAGGTGAGGTACCACTGTATATTTATGTACAAAGCAAGTCCTATATTCTGCACTGTTTGGGATATTTGAACTGTAGGATACATTTGCATTGGTAATTCATCTTTTGCAGCTTAAAATATTGTAAATAGGGCTGGGCAGTATACCGGTTCATACCGAATACCGTGTTTTATTTATTTATTTTTTATATGAATTTTTCATATACCGCAACACCGGCAGGGGTGTAGTGGGCGTGGTACGCGGGGGTACGCCGTCCACCCACTTCTCCCGACGTGAGATATTAAAAAAATAACAAATATAAATTCAGGGATGAAAGAGTTCCGTTTTTTAGCGGATCTCCGCTTTTTTCAGCCGCGGGGTAGCCTATTATTTATTTATTTATTTTTTACATCTGTGCAAATTGGTTGAGAAAGATTTTGGGTGTATATATATATGTATAGTTGTGTTTAGGGTCGCCAACCGTCCCCTGAAAAACAGAATCGTCCCGTATTCAGAACAAAAGTACATGTCTCTCGTATTAAACTTCGTATTAAACCTCGGGCCGCGCGAGCCCGTGTCTGGATCCGCGGACCGAGCGAGTGAGCGCAGCTCTTTCACAACAGCGTGTACCATTGCGTGTACACAGGTTAAACTTTATAAAACATCCTATACCTCATCCTACCTGCCCGTGCCTCACTTAATGCGTCGCTCCTCGCTTTTTCACCTGCGCCTTTCAGCGCACATAAGCTCCTCCTCAATGCCTCTGATTAGACGAAGTGCAAAGCAAAAACAAATCCAATATATACTACTAGTACCTGTTAATAAAATGTGTTTTTTTTGTACTTTTATGTACAGTTTTACTTTATTGCTAACATATAGCATATAGAAATCCAAATTTCAGAAATTTAAAATTGGGGGGTGTAATTCACATCCATGACGTCACAAATCGCGTACACCCACTTAAAAAATCCCCACTACACCACTGAACACCGGTGAGTGTGTGCGTACAAAAAGTCGGGAACACAGATCGGGCGAACGTTGCGCCAGGGAACTGTTTTGCAGTGGCATGAGAGAGGTGGAAGCGTAAGCCGTGTCCCAATTCGAGGGCTGCAGGCTCCACTGCTTTTTCAGCCACTTTTTCAGCCGTTCCAAATGCTGCAAAAGCTGCAGCCCTCGAACTAGCCTCCGCAGACCGCAAGGCTGTTGCCGAAATGGGACAGAGCCAAGACATGCGGCTAACGCTAATGCTAACAACACGCACCACGCAAATTACGCACATGGATCAATAACCCTCGAACTGGGACACGGATACAGTGTGTGTTGAGCGGTGAACAACATGGACATAGTGGTTAAAAACAGAGGAACTTATACCGTGACACCGATATAATTTTGAAAAATACAGTGATATCAGTTTTTAGTCATACCGCCCAGCTCTAATTGTAGATAATTCATAAATTTAAAGGGTCCATATTACATTATTTTCTGATTCTGTTATGATGTTGTTTCCTCATCACAAACAAACCTGGAGTTGTGTTTTGTTTCATTCACACACGGTGCACACAGATCCTGCATAGTTCTTCTCTCAGGTCGTTTTCACACCAGGAAAGTCCGATAGTTCACTTGCTTTGGTCCGGACCAAATTTTTTTTTTTTTTTTTTTTTTGGTGCGGTTCGCTTTCACACTGCAGTTTTTCCCCAAGCGAACTAACATCTATAAACAAAAGCACATGTGCTGAGGTCGCTCAGCCATTGGACAGAATGAGCCCTGTCGGTGTCCAAACGCGGAAGGAGGAGAATAACGGTGTTACGTGCTGTTTTCAATCCAGCCTTAGCGATATGGTTTACTCAGTTTTTACAATTCGCACAAATGTTTGAGCAGCATCGTGAGGTTTACACTATTTTACAATCAATTTCCAAATGATGAAGACACAGGGCAAAACGACTACAGAGGACAGCGCTCATGCGCGCATCAAGTTCTGACTCTTGCTCTTCACGCAAAACGTAAGTAAGCCTCGTAAGTTTAGTTTAGTTTCGTTTCGTTTCATTTCGTCAGCCTCGGTTTCCCATAATGCTCGACATACGACGGGAGCTCGTTAAGTACAAAAAGCCAACTTGTGTCGGATCGAGTCCGGTCTGCATTCTCACCTCAAAGGAACCGCACCAGGATTCGTATGGAACCGGACCGAGACCGACCTTTTTAGGTGGTCTCGGTCCGCTTGTTTGCTCCGGATCGAGACTTTTGGTTTTTATTCACACCAGAACAAAAGGTCCGAATCAAAGGAGCAAATGAACTATGGTTCGTTTTAAACGAACCAAACAAGGCAGGTGTGAAAACGACCTCAAACAGAAAACACTCTGTTCCTCCTTGTCATGTCATGTGGTAATACAGGAAGTGATCCACTGTGTTTTTAAACTCCATACACCTTCACTAGAATCATTTGGATAATTTCAGACCTGGAATTGCCAATCTCTGCTGAAGATGTGTGAAGAATCCCTCAGTCGTCCAGATAGAATCCATGGGAAAAGGAGTTCAATTTGTCACCTGGACAAAAGTTTATTTGGTCAAAAACTTTTCACAGCTCATCCAAGCTACTTCTTCAGTCCTGAAGAAGTACCTTGGATGAGTTGACAAATTGAACTTCTCCTTTTGCTGTCTCTACTGAACTAAAGGTAAAAGGAGCCTTTAGGTGGAACAGAGCATTTTGAGCTTTGGAGATGTAGACGTGTTAATAATAAATGATTACAAAATGCTACGTTATGGACAAGGATGTAGCAATATTACATGATAAAAGCTGCACAACTTTCATGATGGAGGGTCTGTCATCTTCCTGTCTCCATGGAGAGTTTATTGCTTTCCCTTGAATGTTAGATCAGATCTGTGGAGAGGTAAGCCTGTTCAGAGTAAAAATGCATGTAAAAGTATTCCATACTTTTAGCAACAAAACCACTAGTTTTGAGTAAATGCAAGATTAAATAAATAAGTGTAATGCCATACTGTGAAACCTACCAGGCAAAGCTATATAACATATCCATGGAGACAAGCAAATAGCAGACCCTTACCACCAGAGAAGTTACATAGTCCAGCTTTAATTCACCGTAACATTGAAACCCAAGCAGGATTTTAGATTGTCTTGGTCCTTTGCAGCTCATTACGCACAAACTGTATTTCAATGAGGGAAAAAACATGTGGCGGGGCTAACACCGTCCCCTCCAAGGATCTGTCCCGGCGTCCAGGCATCGGTCCAACTCCCTGTCCGCTCGGCCTTCTAGTCGACCAACCAACAAAGTGATTCTGAATAGCAGTCAGCAGGAGCCTGTGTGCACCTGGGGCCAAGCAAACTCATCCAAACATTTCAACAGCTCACTTTCTTTTTACGCTTTATTTTTTTAACCACCAGGGGGCTGGTCAAAGCAAACACTCCTAACCAGCCCTGCTCCAGCCCGGTCTGTTTTTCCTGGACACCTCCTGTTGGCAGTACACGCTTTAATAGCCCATTGATTATGTGCCTTTTCCGTACTCGGAGATGCGGACGGCCAGCGTGTAGACAGGGATAGTAAATCTCCAAAACGCAGCCTCGAGTTTCCAGATGGTAGCTATAATGGACTTAAACTGCAACATATATTTAGATGCACTGTGGTCAACCTGTGCGCATGACAAAGTGGAGGTCAAAGGTCATGTTTTTTGTATTGTAACTCATTGTGATTCAAGGGAAAAGGGAGGCAGCAAGATGCAAAGTCTACAGAAAGTTCACTGAAGAGTTCACTTAAAATGTTTACGTTGGACATGGCCAGCAGATATAATATACATAGAGCTAATTTAAAAATGGTTACCTAGCAACAGTAATATAAACAAGGGCCATATTTAGATCACCAAGTTACATTTTATTGTTTAGAAGATGCTATATTCACAGAAAATGAATACGTTTGAATTATGACACCCTCCCATTACTCTCTGTGCTAAGTCACTCCCCTTCAGAGCACTATCACATGAATGAATCTTCTGCACATCACGTTAGGTTTGTGAAGTTGTAGTGTATTTTTGTTTTGTATCCTGCTTTTAAATATGAATGGATGACATAGGCTTGTGGGCGGAGTCTTGTACAGGGGTGCACTACTCTGGAGGGTTCGAACATGCATCAATGACATAAAATCATTTTTTGAGCTATAAAACTACCTGTAACAGAATAAATAATAGGGTTTAATGTCATACTGTGGAATATTCCAGGCAGAGCAATGAAGTATCCATAGAAACAAGCCCGCAACCAAAAAGTTACATACACTGCGTGCACATGGTAGGATCGGATTGGATTCATCCAAATCCGATCCCGTTACTCTGCGGGTGGTCTGTCCTAAAATCCAAGTGCACATGAAGCTCGTGTAATCGGATAATGGTCAACGACCTGGCCGGCTTCACTACGCTATGTGGTGCTGTAGTCAATTACTTCCTGGTGATGGCTACTCAATAAAAACACAACAAACTATGTGGCGGTATACAAAGATGGCGCTCGAGGAGTTTGATGGAGCAGCTTTGGTGTACGTGTTGTGCGTTCTTTCTTCGCAGCCATGATTTCATCTGACTTTTCCGGCAACAATCGCTACTTATGACGGCGTCCTCGCCTCCTGCCACTTCCGGGTGAAATCCCTGGCGAAAATTCCCACGCATGCGCAGTACGCCAATCCGATCCAATATCGTACACAAGGCGACGCCAAGCGGATTGCTATCGGCCTAAGACAGGGGTTCCAATCGGATTCGTGAAACCAATCCCTATACGATCCTTAGCCTGTGCACATGAATTCGATACGATCCCAATCCATTTGCAATCGGATTACACTCGTCCATGTGCAGGCAGTGATAGTGCGCTTTTAATCATTCTCTGTTGCAGCTTTTTTTTCCATAAACTGCCACTTGATTGATGTAAAATTCCAATAAATATTGACCACATGTACTATCCCAAAGCAAGTAATAAACAAGAAAACCTGTCATAAGCACTTTAAACCTGTAGACATGACAAATTCGAGGTGAGAGTTCTCCTTGTTAGCATTATAACTCATTTTGATTCAGAGCAGCAGGGAGGAACCGAGATGCTAACTCCAGTGGGAGCACAGGCTTAACTATTGACCCAAGCTAACGGTAACTTTCCAAGACGGACTACAAAACCTTGTATCAGTTTCCCACTTGCATCATCCTTACATCATTACTACGTGCTCAGCCAACTCACCTCAAAATGCCTGACAACTAACTTTAAATTGGAAGATTTATTTAAAAATTCAAGAAAATTTTCAGAAAATAACACTTTTCTTTTCTCTGTCTTGGCAACTCATCATGCAAGCCCAAAGCAATGTTTTTTCCATTTGTAACAGGAAGGAAGCCAGTCGTTAGCAGTTTAACCTGAGGTGCTGGGATTTTCAAATGGCCTTAATTTTATGCAAAGTAGCACTCAACATTTTAGACAAGAGTTTGGAAAGCAAGCAGGAGGAGATGGGGTAATGCTGTTCTTTAGTACATGAGAATGCTTTTAAATGTGTTGATATCAGCTGACAGCAAGGTTGATCTGTGGGAAGGGAAATTTGGAAGTTATTTTGATAAAGGCTAAATCGTGATGTTAGATGTTGGTTCAATATATCTTCTAAAAGTACTACTACTACTACATTTCTTTGTTAAACCACCACTTGTGTATGGTTCATATGAAATACATATATTTCAAAGGTCCTATATTACACAAAATTGACTGTTGTGAGCTCTTATCCATGTTTTAATGTTGTTACCTTCTCTGTTTACATTTCCAAAACTCAAAATGCTCTGTTCCACCTTGTGATGTCATGTAGTGGTAGTTTTCAAGATAACAGCTCAACCTTTTACCTTTATTCAGGGCTCTCAAGTGTTGAGCGGGGTCGTGCGTGAGACTGTAATTTCCGAGAACGGGGGTGGGGGGGTGGGCGGAGTGCGAGTGAACAACTTTTCCCGAGGAGCAGGGGGGGGGCTTGAATTGCGTGAGAAATGCCGTGTGAGCGTGTGAACATGTCGAATTGCGTGTGTCACACTCTCAATGCGTGAGACTTGAGAGCCCTGAGTACACCGGGCTCCGAGTGCCTTTCCTGGCTCACCGCAGGCTGAGGGTCCGCTGACAGACCGGGGGAGAGGTGGAGACAGCGGGGGAGACAGAGGAGGAGACACAGGGACACCCGCTAATTGAGATTTTTTTCCGGGGAGAGGGGCGAGGAGGAGGGGGGGGGGGGGGGGGGGGTTTCGCTGAAAACGCGCGGTGCCTGCATAAACTCAGCCACATAGACCGATTTTCTGGGCACCAAAACAAAACAAAAAACAAAAAAAATCAGCGTGAGAAATGCCATGTGTGGCGTGTGAGCGTGTGAACACGTTGAATGGCGTGTGTCACACTCTCAATGCGTGAGACTTGAGAGCCCTGCCTTTATTTCAGTAGAGATTGAAAATTTAAGGGCTGAAATTACTGAAATACTTCGAGTGAAGGTGTATGGAGGTTAAAAACGCAGTGGAGCATTTCCTGTATTATCACATGATGTCACAAGGTGGAACAGGGTGTTTTCTGTTTGAAAGGAAGGAACATTACTATAACATAGATAAGAAAACAGCGCAATTTGGGCCCTTTAATCATCAAAACAGTGAATAAGTCAACATATTGCATAAACACTTTCATTACAGAAGCAGCAAAATTATAGTGTGGTCAGGAAAAAAGAAAAAGTTAAAAGATAACAAAGATGGCGATATGTATAGAGCAAACCACAAAAACGAATATACTGTACCACCAAATTTAGTATAATGATGTATTGCTTGTATGTATTTAGATATTTTTGCACATGCAAGAACGTGGCTAGTATCAGGAGAAATGTTTGGAGAGCATTTTTAAACCACCAAAAAGAATAGAAGTAAGTCATCTAAAATTGGTATAATGTTATTTATGTCTTTTTCTTTATGTATTTTTCTTTACTGATACTGCTCTGTTCTCTATATCCCAGTTTGACGCAAAATTGTACCGCAAATAAATGTTGTAAATGAAAGATTTTCATTACGCACTCTTCTGTCTCATTTAACGTCTCGCTTTATAATTTTATGATGATTATTTATGTGTTGATTGGTTTGTAGTGTGATTTTAATTAGTGCTTTCAGGCGATTAAAAAAAATAATCTAATTAATGGTAACATTTGTAAATGATTAATCTAATTAATCGCATTTTAATAAATTTTTTATGTGGTTTATTGTGCTCTCCCACAGTGCAAAAAAGCTGTCAAACGTATTTACAGTGGTACAGTGAAAAGACTGCAGACTTCCCCTTTAAGTCTTTCAGTCTCTCCGTGCACGTTACCTTCAGTGTAACCAAGACAACTATATACCTCCATTTGCCCCTCCCACATTACATAACATTCATTCACAGCTCATTTACACCATTCCACTATTAAATGGCGAATATTTCTGGTGCCAAAAGGTGAGCGTTTACAGTAGCTTTCATGCAACGTCAATAAATAATATACAGTCATACCTCACCTTACGAATTTAATTTGTTCCAGAAGTGGTTTCGTAACGTGATTTTTTCATAAGTAGAGTTGCAATGTAAAAGGCCTGATTCGTTCCTAGCCAATGGGAGGCCAGCGGGGTGTTGGGAGAGTGTATTTTCTAGTGTATTTACATTTCGAGGGCGGCTGCGAAGCCGAGCGCACATCTGAGCGTGCATTATTTGAATTTTTGAGATTTCGCGTTTCGTAACTTGAATTTTCTTTCGTATTCAGAGACGAAAATTTTACGTAAAGGCATTTCGTAACTTGGATTATTTGTTATTTGGGTCTTTCGTAAGGTGAGGTATGACTGTACAAAGCTTCAAATATACAGAGAATACAAATAATTGCCCAAAATAATTGCCCGTGCAAATTACTCATGACTCACAAAACCCCCAGAACCCGTGAAACTGGAGGATTTAAACTCCCGGTGTGGATGTGTTCGGGTTTGCCAGAATGCACAATGGGAGGAGGGAGAAGGTGGCAGCGCGAGGGGAAGTAAATGATCGGGTTTAGCACGATTTGGATGGGCAAAACTGGTGCTTCTAAGTGTGCACCCTTAGTCGCGGCAGAACACGCTGGAGAGGTTATGGGAATTAGTTTATGGGTGATAATGAAAAGGGTTCGGCAGTGTAATTAATTAATCTAATTAACGCGTTAAACTGACAGCCCTAATTTTATTTCTTATTCTGTAAAGCAGTTATGTATGAACTGTGCAATACAAATAAACATGCCTTGCCTTGCACATACTCTCAAAATGTATGAGGCAATTTAATTCAAAACATTGCACGTTCACGGCAAATATACGAGACTCAAAGCCCACGCAGATCTGGGTGAGCGGTCACACATTAGTCCCATTTGACGCTTGTGAAACTCCTTCCTGCAACAGTAGAAGGCAGGCTCTTAATATGGGGCTAATTATGGTCTATTTCCTGGGTCACCGTGGAGATCTCTTACAGGTCTTTAAAGCAGGTGGACTCAGGAGCAGGGGTCGAGTTACTGTGGCATTTGTGTTTGATCCCATGCCCCTCTGCAGACACGTGGACGGCGGATCGCATGAACGCATGTCAAATATAGATCTGTGCCCAGGCCAAGCTAAAGATGCAGATAGGGTTTCTCTCCAGTACGACATGAGGATACACAGGGAGTTTTCAAACGGTGGAGATGGGAGATACACTATTAGCTAATGATACAGCTGATGACATCAAAATTCCCCTGGGGGTGTGACGCTAACTGGAAGCACTGCTCTGTCAGAAGGTCTGTTATGCAAGTTAGCCTTAATCTGAGCTTTATTTTAACACAATCTGACCAGAAAAAGCTGATGTGGTTGGAGCTACAGCAGGTGAGATGATGTTTATTTGTTTATTTTGTACTGCGTTTGCTAATGTGTGCATTTTGTCACCATGGCAACTGCCTAACATTCCACCAATAGAGATACATGTAGAACTCCTGCACTGGTTATTACTCTGCCTTATTTCTATCTAACAAAAGGGAACTAAAGTGTCACAAAAATTACTTTTTTTTTTTTTAAGGTGCATTAAGTAACTTTTCTAGCAGAGGGTCTGTCACCTGCTTGTCTCCACGGAGATGTTATTGCTTTGCCTTTGTATTGTTTGACAGTGTGAATTTAAATTTACTGTGGCTCACGTCTCCACAGATCTGACCTGGTGACATTGCTTGTCTTAATGGTTTCCAAAGCTACTGATGGCTTTGTTGATATTTGGGGCTGGTATTTATGGCCGATTTTTATTCTTTTCCTGTAATTTAAATGTACTACACACTCGCCCAAAGTCCTTTTAACCGCAAATCTATAAGACAACAGTTTAGTCATGTTTTGTGCAATTATCTCTTCACATTTAAGAGTTCAAATAAAGCTTTATGTGTATTCTTTAGGCAGCTTGTCCAAAACTATATATTGGTTTGTGCTGGAGAATTAAGGCAGATAGCTGATACACTAAAAAGTGCAAATATAAACCTGATAATTTGTCAAACCAATATACTGTATCTCTATTTAAAGTCATACTGTGAAACATTCCAGGTAAGCATTACTATCGCCATGGAGACAAGCAGGTGGTGGATCCTCTACCAGAAATTTACATAGTACACTTTTGGATATTTTCAGTAATACATATCTTTGCAGTGAAATGTAGCTTCTAAGTATCTTGATCGAAATGCTCTAACAATTCATTTGGTAAATTTATATACTACAGTTTCAACTATAAATTGTAATCCTTGTAATCCTTCTTTTATATTTCTATCGTCTCACGGGCTGGAAACATGTGTTCACTTCTCCACTGTTGTAGTTCACACCTATATAATAAATTTATTGTTTTATGCGTGAAATCCAACACAGCTTAATTCCTCAATGGTTTTAGCGTGTGCTCCTCTCCGGGGTGGAAGTGTGAACCGGGCCCATTCTTCACCGTCTTAGTGGGAGTTCACTTTTGCGTCTGGAGTCTGGAAAATGACAGTTCGAGATGGAGCGGCAGACCGGGGAATAGCTCCCGGAATGTTCTGGGAAAATAAACAACGCGGCTCTCCAAGGCCCATTTTAACCCGGGCCACTCCACTGGTTTATGCGTAAAACAGGCTGAACGTGATGGAGGGGAGAGAGGGGAGCTTAAATCAGTGTAATGTCTCCTTACGGGCTGGAGGAAGCAGCGGAGTGCCATCTTTCAACTCCTCAGCAAAAACATGTGTCCATGGTTCAGTTACAAGAGCCCAGCCAACGCAGATAGCATTAAGAGCGCTCTATCATCAAGCAATAGCAAAGGAAATGTTTAGGGCATATGGTAGGGGTGTGTTACAAGGTTCAGGTAAATGTAATTTGAAATCAGTCAATCAATCAAACTTTATTTATAGAGCCCTTTCCCAAAATCCTTCACATTAATATTAAACACAATATAAAAACATGCAAATAAAACACATTGAGCAACGTGTCACTACATTATGAGTGTTAAAAGCCAGTCTGAATAAGTTTTCAGCTAAATACAGTGTACTACGTAACTTTTCTGGTACGGATCCTTCACAAGCTTGTCTTCCTGGAGATGTTCCACAGTATGGCATTAAAGGGATAGTTAGTTGTTGTTGTTTTTTTTTATGTCAATCTGTATGGTGTCCCCTTCAGCAGTGTCGTGCATTAACACTGACTTACCCCTGACAGTGTCCTCTGAGCCGAGTTCTGCCCCGGTTCTGGCGCTGACGAAAGTAGGTCCGGCAAGTTAGCGGGGACAGTTAATAAAGCTTGTTTTTCTTCTCAAAACAATATTTGTCCAAAAAGTGATATATCTGCGTCAGAAAACAGTTGCACACGAAAAAGTCAGCAGTCTAAATCGCTTGGTGCTATTTTCCTTCGAGTCCTATCACTGCGCGCCTATTATTATTATTAGCCTGTTCACTTGTAAGAACAATTACAAATGAAAATGAACTGTTTTGTGACACAAATATATCACTTTTTGGACAAATATTGTTTTGAGAAGAAAAACAAGCTTTATTAACTGTTCCCGCTAGCTTGCCGGACCTACTTTCGTCAGCTCCAGAACCGGGGCAGAACTCGGCTCAGAGGACACTTTCAGGGGTAAGTCAGTGTTAATGCACGACACTGCTGAAGGGGACGCCATACAGATTCACATTAAAAAAACAAACAAACAAAAAAAAAACTATCCTTTTAAAGGGACAGTGTGTAAGATTTTTACCTGTTAATTACTGAAATTGAAGATACCATTCAAAAATACATTGTTTTCCAAGCCTTTTCACTTCCATCATGAAATCAAAGTATTCTTTTGGACTTAGATATAGTCACATAAAAGGGGGATCTTCCCCATGCAGAGGCAGCCATTTTGAATACGAGAGCCGCAGAAGGACATTTGGGCTCATCCTTCGCCGAGGCTCCTGCTAGCAGCTGCTCAGCCGCGCTGCCTGAGGGAGCGGAGGAGCGAAGGAGAGAAGGGGAAGGGGAGGGGGGAAGGGGGGAGCCTCGTGTAAACAAGCATGCTGCTGTATCACACTCGTAATGGATCTAAGACGTATTTTGGACTAAATTGTTTTACTGGATTTTATTCGCTGGATCCTTATGGACAGATTGAGGCCAAGTTTATGGTGAAATACAGAGTTTGACCTGTGCAGAGCCTTCAAAGGTAAGCTAAGTAACAAACCTCGTTTTGTGCTTTTCTGTATAAATCACCCCGAGCACATGCCGTGATTGTTTTGCAGGGAAATGAATTGCATAGTCAAAAAGAGGAGACTGTAAGGTTTCATTTGATGTGTAGATTGTCATGAATCATGATCGGGATTGTGTGTTTTCATGCGAAAAAAAAAAAAAAAAAGTGAACGGGGAACCGCGTTTTATGTATACAGCGGCGCGCGGTTCGTGCGCGGGTACGCGAGCTGTCGGCGCTACGGCGCGCCCGGGTGACCCTCGAGGTCTGCCGTAGCCAAAAGAGGAAGTGCATGGTACCTACACCACCTATACGCCACGAATCCTACACACTGTACCTTTAAACTTATGTTGCATTTGTTAAAGGTCCCATGACATGGTACTTCTTGATGCTTTTATATGGTGCCTTAATGGTTCCCTAATACTGTAAATGAATCCTTCTTCAAAATCAACACTCAGTGCATGAGAAAGACCCATTTACACAGACATGGTCACAAATTCACTCTCTGAACAACTCATTCTGGGCCTTCTTTGCTTGAATGCAAATGAGAAGGACACAGATTGGCTTAGAGGAGCGGGTGGGGCCCCCCCCACCCGCTCCTCTAAGCCGCTGGAGCGCTGCTCTGCGCTGTCTCCCAACTTCCGCGTTTGAAGCACGAAGACAGAAAGGAGAGCCATTTCAGTGAAAAAAACACATTTTCACAGAAAATAAAATTAAACCACTGCTGTTTCAGAGGTCCAGAGGGTCGGGTAAAGGACTTCCGAGCCTAGAAACACTTGCATGTGCCTCCAGGCAAATAAAAAAACGCATTTCGCATTGCGTAGCTCCTCCGCAGTCCAAACTCTCTGGGCGTGATTTCCAGAGACAGGGGGTGGAGATCCAGACGATGGTGGAACTGCATTTGCATTTCTTTTTTCGATCTGACGTCAATAAGGTGCCTTGTCCAGAATCGCCCGTTTGAGCTGTGTTTTTTTCAAACGCAGAAAAGGATCACAAATGCTCAGTTTAGACATTTCGCAACTTTTAGCCATTGGGGGGGCCTAAACAGGGTAGGGGAGCTCACATTAACGTTCAAAAACCTCAGAAAGTGAAAATTTCATGCCATGGGACCTTTAAATGGTAGGCGTTTTATTTCTCAAAAATACATTGAAAAGCATTCTTACTGGGAGTGTACAGATGTAAGAGGCTGGTGGTGTCTCCATGGAACTAGAGAAGTATTGTTTCCATGAAGAGAAGAACTCTTATCCTGGAAAGTTACATAGTGTTCCTTTAATTCTAAATTAAAGGGACACTGTTCTACACAACCTCACACATGAATATGGAAGGCAAAACAGTTAATGTGTCTTGCCCAAGGACATAACAGGAGTTTGCATTGCCAGGAGATTACAGAAGATAGCCTTTGGGTGTGTAACGGTGTTTAACTTAATAAACGACTACAGACAAGTGAGGATACTTGAACCCAAAATGGAAAAAGATTTCCATTGCAAAACTTTACTTTATTGCAGTAGCAGCCAAGTATTATTAATTATATTGAGTTTGCACAATGTGTGATTTATGGACCACCAGGGTGAACAACCTCAGGCATGTTTTTGCCACTGCACAGCAACTAGTAATAGAAGTACATGTAGGTGCAGTAGCAGTAGTAGCAATAGTAGCAATAGTAGCAGTAGTAGCAGTAGTAGCAGTAGTAGTAGCAGCAGCAACAACAGTAGTAGTCCTGTAGTACTTTAGTAGCATTCGTTCTGACTTTGATTTAATTTGCTCTCTGCTCTTTAGTAAGCCAAGATCCAACAGAAACAACGTAAGATTAAACCCCCGTGACAATCATTACAGTATGTTTTTGACAAATTAATCTTTGTGGAACGACACGTCAGTCAGTCATAAAAATCAAAATGTGACAATAGTGAATAATGAATAGAGGTATTTGAGTGATTTGTTGTTAACACATGTAAACAGTGTTAGAATGTGGACACATGTTTGTACAGAGCATTCCTAGTGCTCCCTGGACCGCTATGTGAAGAACGCTGCTCAGATTCTTTGCGAAAAGCATCTTAAGTTTCTGAGTTCCAACTTCCTCCTGCTCCGTCTGATTGTAAAACCAGAGATCATCCCAAGAAGCTGCTTCCTTTCATTTAGATCAAGACAGAATTTGTAGTCCACATTCAAGTGAAAATACTAAAGACATGCCGCATAGTATTAAAATGTGCCACATACTTTGGTTTCAACTGGGGTCAAACTTTGTAACTCTGAATGGAAGGATGCAGAAATAATAATTACCAACAGTGCACCAGCATTATTACCTGATTTGTGGATGATAAAAATGTTTGATAATTAGATATAGACAGCACAGTGGTCCCATTTTGTCCTGTTTTTACAATATATCTGTACTGGGGCTTGACTAATTTTACTTAATTTAACTAATCTGACTTTAAAAGCACAGCGTATAACTTTATGCAGGTCAGAAGATGGCATAAAGTGTCAGGCAAGCTATACAACTTTCTCAACAGAGCTTAAAAAGTGGTTGGAGAACAATCAAACCTGTCAACACTAATTTTTATATAACAGCGTTTCTATTGTTATTTGATATACAATAGGCTATGTAAAGACTGATATAAATGAAATGTAGAATGGTAGGTCAGTATGAATTTTAAAAGATGAAGATTTTGTAAATACTTGTAATTATTTTTAAAATGTGTGCCTTGTATGGCGTTTTGCATTGAACATGTGTGTGTGACTATGTGAGAGTGTTTTTATCTGTGTTCCCGTGTGGCGAGGTGTGAGAATGTGTCAGTGTGAATGTTTCTTATTGTTGATTGAGATATTTCACTGTAATTTATTAATGTAAAAGGGACTGCAGATGGAAACTATCTATGTAGCTATAATATGGTGCAGATCGTCTTTGTTTTATGAGCTTAATGTCTCTGTACATTGTCCCTTTTCAAATAAAGACTAAACTAAAAACTAATATCACCTGCATGATTCTATGGAAATAATAAGTTCAGATCATTTTTCATTCGGAACACTTTGATTCGGAACACTCTCCATGGAAACAGATTGATTTAATGCCACACTTTGGAATATGAACAACAAGTTGCCAAGATCCAAAGAAGTAGGAATAGACTCACCTCCAGGCCAAATAAGAGTCAGGTTTATGGAGATAAAAAGGCTGTTTTTTTTTTTTTTTATAAAATAAACACATCCAAAAAAAAGGGAATATTTTAGTATTTTAGTTAGTATTTTTCACTAAAAAGATCCATACTGTGTCTTTTGAAGGTGCACTGTGTAAGCTTTTGGTTGGGGGTTCGTCACCTCTTTGTTTTTATGGATATGTCTCTGTAATATTCCACAGTATGGCATTAAACAGCTGTGCCTTATATAAATTACAGGTCATTGTATAGCTCACAAATACCTAGAAACTGTGAGCAGAATTGCCTCTCCACAGATCTGACCTGTAACTTGGCCTGCTTTAGTCTCCAAGAAGATAGAAAGGTTTAATTCCGGACGTCTCCATGGAGAAAAGCATTTGATGGATCCTCCACTAGAAAAGTTGCACGTTTAAGGACATTTTTGTTATATGAACACTGGATGTTCAATAATAAATTCACTTTTCCTCACTAATATTACATGAGTATACGTTGTCTTCTTTCTAACATTCTTGCAGTGCACATATGGAGCCTTCTGATTGGCTGGTGGTGAGGGCCATGGCCTGAGTTTGCACTAGTGTCGGTGAAAGTGATCGAGCTCCTGTTTCTTTGGCCCACTTTCAGCAGCAGTGGAGTCGTTAACGTTTGGGTCACTCAGAAGAATGTGCACATGAGTCTGATACTGGAGCCGTGAATATGTACTCCTCCACTGGGACATGTGGTTTCCCCGCTCCAAATATGATCACAATTTTACACTATCTCACAATATGAACTGCTACTGCTCCGTCCTACTGTGGCCCCGTTAAGTTCATGTCCTATATTACGCAAAATTGACTCTTGCGAGCTTTAAGCCATGTTATAATGTTGTAACCTGCTCAAAAACATACCTGAAACCAACCAGGTATGTTTATGATGAGGAAACAACATTATAACGCTATGATCACTACAGTATTATACGCGATTTTACACTGTCGGACAGCTGCTTTGTCCCACTGCGGACCATTCCTGTTTTCTGTCTAAATATGAGGACATTATTGATCCACAGCTCCACAGGTCTGTATTCAATCAATACAGTGGAGATGGGCAGTCTGCTCTCCAAGGTTATAGCATAAAGAACATACAAAAACTAACCAGAGGATGAGATGACACTGAATTATAGGTCAAATTGAATAAAATGAACTTCTACATGCTCGTACATTTTCCATGCACATACACAAAGAAAATGTACAAGTTCATTTTATTGAATTACTCATAATTCAGTGTCATCTCATTTTCTACCATTTATGACATTATTTTTGACACCTAAATAAAGCAAATATATTACTCCCAGAGATCCACCGCCAATGGACTATTTTACTTATAAATTAATGTTTATTATACCTCTTATTATTGGTTTTGACTGTGAAGAATATGACAGAAAAGTGATACAAAATAGACTATACAAATTTACTTATGAATTGTACAAACTTCTATACTCCATATAACAACTAAAATCAGAAATGAAATCAGTTTGATCCTTCGTTGTCATTTTCTACCTCGAATAAACACCTACACTCCATCCCCAACCATATAAATAGAGGTGCTGAACTGGGCAGTACCTGGAGGACTAAAGAAGAGAGTAACGGGGAGGGGGCGGGGCTGGGTGATTGGTCTAACGCTCTTCAAACTCCGCCCCTTCAGCCAAGTGTTTGTATCAGATACACCTGGCTCTAATCAGGGCAGTCATACGTGATGTCATCAAGTACTCGAGACTGCAGAGACACGATAGCCGTTTCCCAATTCAGCGAGTGCACGGTTCGGAGCGTGGTCTCAGCCTGCAGTCGAGGTGGTGCATACTCGCTCAGCCCTGAGTGCAGTCCGTGGACTGCAGGGGCATCTGCGAAATGGAACAGGTCCTGCCTCAGCTCAATGAGCCGGGTGGTCTGCTCCTTGTTCCCTAAAGACAAAAATATTATCCTAGTAATACTTCGAATTGGGACATGGCGATACTGTAGAATATCCAGCATTACAACAGCAAAGGAAATAAATAGAAGTGTAAGGTAAAAATCATGTGAACGGTAATACAGGTGCCGTGAACTATGCCGTTACGGCTACCGTCACACATGTTTAGCGTAGTTTATGAAGAGTTTCATGTAGCATAGTTGTAGGTGAGGTGAACCAGTACACACATTTTATAGTGAAGTCGCAACTGTCACATGGCGATGTTGCTGGCGAGACCATCTTTGTAGTCATATATCCTGCCGCGCTGTGCATGCTGGGGCTTTTGAGTGTGCGAAGCGTGCATGTTTGCACGCTTGGTCCACGCACCGATTTCCATGGAAAAGACTGTGTTGTTCGGACTGCGTCTTAACTGTGCATGGGACAAAACCGAAATGGAACAGCAGTTGTCGCGCCGGATATGACGCACATCCCCCTTCAAGCACGCTCCGAACCGTGAACTCGCTGAATTGGGAAACGGCTATTGACAGCACAAACACAAACTTAGATCTTTTTGCTTGGAACTGTGGATAATGCCAGTTAAAAAAAAAACATTTAGAAGTGAAAAATGTGGTTAGCTAATTCTTTAAAAATCAAGTATATACCAAAAATAATAATGAATAAATAAACATTAGCATAACTGAATGAATAACTCAACACTCAAGATTACAAAACGTATACTGACTCGCCACGTGGGTCCATTTGGCTGCAACAATTTGATTTACAATGCCCTTATACCATGCAAAATAGATGATACAAATACATAAATATACAAATACATAACTCACCATTAATTCTACCAACATATATCCCATGTGAAAGTACCAGTCTGTATTACATAGTACCAATGAGGTCCTGTTTGTGAGAGGGGCCAAGGGGACCACGTACTGTACACTGTCTGCTATCTGATCCTGCAGTTCAAATACACACAGCCAAAAGCAAATAAATTACTCCCTGAGATCCACCGCCAACAGATTATTTTACTTATAAATGAACTTTTATCATTTTCATGGAACCCTTTCCTCTCTGCATCACTGTTTGGCTTCACTTAAGTCAAGGAAACTCCATTAAAGAGCTAAAGATTAAGAAGAAAACCTGAGAACAGATGCAAAGGTCACACACATACTTAATTATTGAATGTAACATATTAAAAGGTCCTATATTACGCAAAATTGACTCTTGCGTGCTTTTATTTATGTTAAAACACCTCAAAAACAAACCTGGAGTCATGTTTTGTTTCTTTCACACATGAGTAACCCTTTAATATCAGTCTGTCTACATCTCCAACATTCAAATTACTCCATATCAACTTGTGATCTTATTAAATGATAGTTTTTAAGTTAACAGCTACCTTTTGTTCAGTAGAAATGGTCAGTTACACATCTGAAATCATCCAAATGATTCTAGTGAAGGTGTAGGAAGTTTAAAAACACAATAGAGCACTTCCTTCCACATGACATCACAAGGTACAAGAGAGTGTTGGAGAGAAGAAGAATGAGTTAACACCATAATAACAGATCAGAAAACAGTGCAATACAGGTCCTTTAATAATACATTAGTCTTATATGCGTGAAGAGTCCCTCAGTCATCCAGGTAGAATCCATGATAAAAGAAGAAATTCAATTTGTCAACTGGACAAAGTTTGTTTGGTCGAAAACGTTTCGCCGCTCATCCGAGAGGCTTCGTCAGCTCTAATAAGAATGTTGGTAAGACACTTGCTTATATCTTGCTGCAGGGAGGAGCTAACTAGCTAACTACTTTCCGAAACTATCTCATTGGTTTCAGTCTTTTGTTTCTCTGGCGTCTAGATTAGCATACCTATTCATCCCTACAACGACTGTTTTTCCCACCTCTGGCTCTGACCTGGCTAGCCCTATTGTTCCCCTGTTTGCTTGATCTAGGCTTAAGAATGGAATTATAGATGGGAGACAAATTATGTCTGACTCCACCATTTCTGTTCAAAGAAGGATTCTCTTTTTTTTGACAAAAATAGCCTCTTTAACTCCCCTCTCAAACCAATTCTTTTCCCTGGCTAAGATCTGAACCTCACTGTCCTCAAATGAATGGCCCGTGGCTTCTAGGTGAAGATGTACGGCAGATGACGGTCCACTCTGGCACGCCCGTCTGTGTTGGTACATCCTCTTACCAGCATTCTTAGTAGAGCTGACGAAGCCTCTTGGATGAGCGGCGAAATGTTTTCGACCAAACAAACTTTGTCCAGTTGACAAATTGAATTTCTTCTTTTATTAGTCTTATATAGTGCTTTTCTAGAAGCTTGCATATATACTCCATAGTAAGTGGTGGTAAGCTATGGCCACATCTGCCCTGGGGTAGACTGACGGAAGAGAGACTGCTTATCTGTGCCCCTCACTCAAACACCACCTCAAAATTAGGTCGGTGAAGTGTCTTGCTTAAGGACACACTGAAAGAAGAGCTATAAGCACCTTTTTCCAAGGGCCATACCCACTTTGAACACTCACATGCACTGACTCACCCCCATTCCTGGCCCCCACTCTCCTCCATCCACCCGTTGTGCAATTACTTAACACGGTGCAATATATCTTGTTGGACAATATCTATTACTGTGTAATAATATAGTTTTTGTAGCATATCCACCTGTTGTTGTGCAATACCTAATTACAGTGCAATATCCTGTGGTGCAATACTTAACAGAATGCTATAGCTTGTAGACAACATTTAATACAGTACAATAAACTGAGTTCTGTGAGACATCTTCCTCTGCCATGTAGAGACTCTCTAGTGTGTGTATATATGGTTGTATATGTCACCCTTACTGCAATATATGAGCAAGACTTGCAATAACCTGGCAACTAATGCGTAGTACAGGACTTTTTTTTTTTCATTAATTTTTTTGCACTATTTTTTTTTCTTCTATACTGTGTTGTAAATATCCTGCTGTGTTGTAAATACCGTACTTAAATGTGTGCACTGAAGTGAGATGCTTTCAATCTCATTGTGAGTATGTATGATGTAAATTGCACATGTGAATAGTGACAATAAAAAGCATTCTATTCTATTCTATTCTATTCTATTCTATTCTATTCTATTCTATTCTATTATTAACCAGGCCAAAAACTCACATCAGAAAAAATTGGGTATTCTCAAGGTGGTATGTGCAGATAACTTTGGTCATACTAAGTTGTATTATTATAAGATTGTGGCGCTATTGACTAGTTTAACTTTTAAATGTATTGGTCACTATGGCAATCCCTTCTAAAATATCTCTCATGTTGTTTATTTGAAGATTTGTAACTTTGCAAAGCTATTTAGATGTCTTAGCCTTCAAGTCCTGTTGGTCCACCTGTACAAAGGTTCAAAGAAAACTACTTTGAACTCTTTAAATCAGATTAATCAAATTATTTATCCAACCAAAACAGAATGACGTTTTGATTTCTTGCACTGTCGCTGTCAGTACTTACTAGCATGCAGGTCTGTAACATAATCCTGTATTGATTAATGGCATTTTATTATTATAAGGAAGTTGTATGATGTTATTGACTATCTTAACTTTTAAGTTCATGAGCCACTATTGCAAACCTTTCTAAAATCTTTGTCGAGTTAAAGATTTGTAACTTTTCCAGCAGCATTTAATTAAGTTCGTTAAATGTCCCAGATTATCCTCCTAAAACACTAGATGCTCAATATTAGTAGCATAAATTGATTTCTTTCTCACTGCTATCAAAATCAGGGTGTTTCATTTAAATAATATAACATGAGTATATTTTGTTTCAAGATTTGCAACTCTTCCAACAGCATTTAATTGTCTATAGCCATCACATCCTATTTGTCCACCCAAAATAGAATGACATTTATTGCACTGTTGTCAGAACAAGCATCCATCTGTCTATTGTATTTATATTAAGAAGGGTACATAAACATGGCCAGCATCCAGGTCTGTAGCTTAATCCTGTATTGATTCAATTAAACATGGCATAATAAAGTACCCTCTGATCAAAACCTCTTTCCAGGATTACATTAATTTGATTCTGCCCTGCATCCTTCTTCATTAATCATACGTCTATTTACATCAAGTGCACCTCGTCTTTGGAGTCTTCTGATGACTTTGTTGGTTGGTAGATCTGAGGAGGAGCCTGCACAAGCCCAAGGTCAAGTTAGCTTTGCCCGTCTCCTCCTTAACGCGGCGTGAAGTCTCTGATACTGGCTGTTTAATGGAATGACACAATGCATCTCAGTGGGCACCTCCGAACAGGTTTGATCATCTCCACCCAAGCAGAAAGCCCATCAGGAGCGCCGCGGAACTTCAGTGCTTCTCCCGACAGCTTGCATTAGGCTAATAGGGGGCTAACCTGGCTTGGCGTGGGGTGACCGGGGTCCGTGCTTCACCCCCCCTCCTTGGCACCGGGCGGGCGCAGCGAGAGCCGTCGTGGAGGGGCAGGAACGGGGGTCTGGATTGGTGAAAACGGGACAATAATGGCACAGGGCAGAGCTCGTGTCAGATAGGCTTAATGACTGGAGCTGTCCCATAACACACGCAGGACAGCACAGGAATGTGAGGAATGGGGCAGAGCAAAGGGTCCACAGAGGGAGTTAATCTACTCGGCAAGTTGTCCATAACAACTTGCTTTAATTTTGTACATTTATATGACAAAAAATATTGGGCACTGCTCTGTCTGAAGATCTCTTACTCAAGTTAGCCTTTAATCTGACCTTTGTTTTAGACTTAGACAAACTTTACTGATCCACAAGGGAAATTATTTGAATACAGTAGCTCACACATCACTACGGAAGTCGACACAGGCCATATTCATAAACAGTAGTTTTTCTTCCTTGTTATCCTGAGATAACGAGATAATTAATTTGAGATCTCAAGAAAACATTACAATTAATTTGTGATCTCCAGAAAACAAAGCAGTTATTTCGTGATCTCAAGAAAACAACTGAAACGTCTACCACCACGTTGTGACAGGCTGACTTCGGGGTTATTTCTCATTCTGAATAGATGCGTTTTTGGTCATTAGAATGGCTGGAATAATAGTCGATCAGCTGATAAGGCAATATTTTGATCAGGGGTTGACACAGGAGGAGATTGCATTACGTCTTTTAATTCGGGATAATTTCAAGATTAGTCCGCGGCACCTCCACAGAAGACTAGCTTCGTCTTTACCGACGGAGAGTGATCCAGCTGGAATAATTTTCTGTTTTCTCGAGATCACGGAATAACTCTTTGTTTTCTTAAGATCTCGAAATAACAGTTTTGTTTTCTCGAGATCACGAATTAATTGTGTCAATTTCTCGAGATCTCGAGGTGGAAAATCATCATTACAAACATGGCCTCTGTCAGCTTCCGTACGTCACAATATAACTGAGAGTAACAAAAATAAGATGGTGTAGCAAAAAAAGATGGCAAGATACAGGTGTCAAATGAGACATAATTATAAAAATAAATGTGTATGTACAAGTCAAAATAAAATAAAAAAAAGGAATAAAATATAAAATAAAATATAAAATCACAGCTGTATACAAGAGACAAGAACAGCAGTGAAGTGATATGCTGATTGACAGGGCATTAGGTTATCCATTCAATACAATCTGACCATAAAGAACTGACTAGAACAGATGAGCTGATACTGTCAAATAAGTCAAATAACATACATTACAATCACAAGCTAGCATTTGTCAACAGTTTGTTTTAAGTCATTCACTTTTTTGCTGAAAATCAAATATAAGGATCCCAAAATCTTGTTAAATCCATTTTGTATTTTTCTTTTTTTGAGTTTTCAGTCAACCTAAAAACATTTCTCTTTTGGCTTTGTTTGTGAGGATTCTGTCACCGCTGAACATTCCACCATCGACATACATACTGCTCCTCCCCAGTCTACTAAAGGTGCAGAACGTTACTTTTCTGAAGGAGGGTCCGTCTGCCGCATACTTGGAGACAAGAAAGTCTAGACCAAGCACAGATTAGAGGCAAAAATAGAATTAAAACCAACTTGAACACGTTTAACGCCATACTGCGGAACTTTAAATAACAAGAAATAACATATGGAGACAAGCAAGTGGCAGAACCCTCAACAGAAAGGCTCAATTGTGCAGCTTTATATAAACTGGGGGAAAAAATGTTAATAATCAATCAAACCATATACAGGCTAATTGACGGGGTGTTGCCAAAATCCAAATCCTCGTGATTATTTAAACAGCTTAGCTTACTGATAATACCATTTTAGTTTACAGTAAAAATACCCACAGTAGCTTATGCTGTCAAGTAGTAATCACAATGAACAAATAAAGATAAAAAGTGTTATAATTTAATAAAAGGAATGCAAAATGTAACACCAATTCATCTAAAAGTGACATTTTTATACACAAACGTTCGCCTGTAAGACATATGGCCCGTGCATTCCAGTGTCTGCCACAATCTGACGCGTAAAGTCTTGACCAAACTCCGGCGTTCGCTAATGGAAGTCCGACAAAACATTTTCTTAGCTCGATAGCATCTGTTTGTACCGCTAGCGTGTTAGCCCGTTAGCGTGAGGAGCAGGGCAGGGTGACACATTTCAGACAAGCGCTAATGAATGTAAACACCACTCTTAAAAAGACACACACTGGGAAGACTGGCGGTCGCTACGGAGACGCTAATTCAACTTGTTTTTTCCAAATGTCACTCTCTCAACCTTATCATGGTCATCTTAGGAAATGGAAAAACAAGCCGGCGATTGTGGTGTTGTGTTAGCCACGGTAGCTAGCCAGACCTCCTGATGTGAACATGAAGGGGGACGTTTTTTTTCTCTGAGAGGAAAGGCAATTGGAGGCACCTTTCAAACGTTATAAAAACAGAGATACAAGAGAAGTGTTTTGGGACTAATTGGGAATGAGCTCAGGGTTGTATGACTCAACAGAAAGTTCAAGTTCAAAAACGCAATTATATGAAGCCACGAGATAATGACACTTTAATAAGTTCATAGCATATTTCTTAACCTTTTTAATATCACTGTGTAACTTTTTAGGCAGAAAATAGACTCAAATGTTTGGCTGTTTTTATTGCACTGAAAAATATGCATTCTTACCACGATCAGATCAGGCTTGCAGCTCCACAAACCTGACTTATCTTCTGCTTGTCTCCATGGAAATTAGACTTAGACAAACTTTATTGATGCACAAGGGCAATTATTTGGATGAAATATTGCTCTATTTGCGATAATATTCCACAGTATGGGATGAAACATATCTATGTCCAAAGAAAATGTTCCAAAGTACAGTTTTAATGCCATGCCATCTCCAGAAAGTTACACAGTGTTGTTTTAAATTAAGTGCAAGTGTATTAATTGGTAAAGGAGTTGGTCAAAGGTAGCCTTCCAGGGACAAAGGTTATCAGAACAGATAAGAAATATATAATGCAGGCAAAGTTTTCTCAAGTTCTCTCAAATTTTGTTTCTTTACTGACCCCTTGTGGTTGGAGGTTGTATCTTTGGAAATACCATTGAATTGTTAAGTTTTTCTGAGTCATTTTTAATTGTAAAGATCAATGTTGTTTTTCATATTTAAGCTGGTCATCCAAGTTTACATTTGAATTTGTCACATTTCATGCATATTAAAGAGCGCATTGTATCCAAAATCATTCCCATTCTATTCCCGCTGAATCACTTCCCATTCCACAAACTCCCGCATCCATTTGTTCTTGTTTAGATTGATAGGTTTCCCATAATGCCATTGCAACATACAACTTGTGACACCCGAGGTCCTGCCCCCTGACCGTTGACCCCTGTTGACCCTCATTAGTCAGGCCACACACAGCATTAGCGGGTTCACTCCAGGCCACGTCAACCCCATCCATCTCTGACAGCTAAATGACTACAGCCAGCGCTAGGGACCCCCACCCGTAATTGTGCAAATAAATTTAGGAGCAGTTTGAGGAAATTGTAAACACGATGATTTGCGCTGATTGCTGGGGGCTCGTGGGCTCCTAGTTTTAAAATTACGCTCAAATAATGACAGCCGATAATTAACCTGTCAATGAAGCAATCCGATGTTTGGCCAAGACACCCCCTGTGTTAAAGAATGTGTCATATATCACCAAAGTTTACTTGTACATGTGCTAAACATTTTTAAAGCTTATATACAACGTGGAAAAAGTAAAAACACCAAGGATAGTTGGTTGATTTTGAGAAAAGTTGAAATAGTTTGGGTAACCTGGATTTTTATGATCTAATTAAGTAAATAATGTGGCCAATATTAAGATTTTGTTGGCCAAATTTGTCACTCTGACCCCCTTTCTCGGGCTCTCAAAATCATACCAACTTCTAAAACTGTATGAAAACTATACTGATAGTGAAACAAAAATACAGAAATAGGACCTTTCCTGGATAGTTTTAGAAGAAAAGGACAAGCAACATTTTTTGTCCTGTGTAAAAGAGCACTCTGTAACGTTTCTGGTTGAGGATCCACCATCTGCTTGTTTCCATGCCGATGTTATTGCTTAGCCTAGAATGTTCCACAGTATGGCATTAGACTTATGTAAAATTATGTAAAATTATACAATTTGTGTGTTTATACTCAAAAATACATTGAAAAACATACATTCTTACTTACTGTGAGCGGGGCTGCCTCTTCACTGAACTAACCTGATGGATATAGGAAATTTAATGCCGTACTATGCAACTTTCAAGGCAAAGCAATAACATCTCCATGAAACCAGGTAGCGGTTTGGGTTAACCTGGATTTTTTATTATTTAATTAAGTACATAAGGTGGCCAATATTAAGATTTTTTTGGCCAAATTTGTCACTCTGACCCCTTTTCTCGGGTTCTCAAAATCATACCAACTTCTAAAACTGTATGAAAACTCTGTACTGATAGTGAAACAAAAATAGAGAAATGGGACCTTTCCTAGATAGTTTTAGAACCGTCTGAACTATATCCAAAGTTGTATTACAGTAGATCATCTAGTCATATTAAAGCGCCAATATTACGCTATTTTGTTTCCTCATCTCATCAAAAACATACCTGATGTTGTGTTTTGTTTCATTTACGCGTGTTTAACACACAAACTCTGCATATTTAAGCTGAATTCTTCTCTCAAACAGAATACTTGAAGTGCTTCAGCGGGTTTTTAAACTCCATAGACCCTCACTAGAATCATTTGGACAATTTCAGACCTGGACTTTCCAATCTCTACTGAACAAAATGTAAAAAGATGGCTGTTAACGTGAAACTTGTTTTGCTAACGGCAACACTGAGTTGATTTTGTATATTCTTATGTTATGTGGAGATTTGACTGTCTATTGTGCATTATGTATCCAACATGAATTTCTCCATAAGAGCTAATCTAAAGGCTATTGTCATCTGCTATCAAAATCAATATCAAGCTTTTGGAAGAAATTTTAGTATTTAGTAATATCAGTTTGACATTAACTATTAACATGCACATTAACACACAATGCTCAGTGGGCTATAGCATGACTCAGAGTCTGGTCCTAAATCCAGACCTAAAAGATTATTTTCGTTTAAGTTTTAGTGCGTGGCGTGAACAGACTCACTCATCATAGCCCTAACATACACACTCTTGAGAGCATTCACAAGGATGTCATTTCTCATGGACTGCTTCAAAACACAATATACAAACTGTGTAGCACCAGGGGACCACCAAGAGACCACCAACACAGCACAGCGACAGCTCTCATTCTCATAAGTGCTCCATTCAGACGACCAGCCCTGAAAAATAAACATGTGGAGCCTGATAAGAGCTGTCATAGCCTCTGCAGACAAATGGACTCATGTGTATAGGGGAAAGAGGCAGGCGTGCACGGGCAGGTATATGGGATTCTTCTGTTGCCACTGAGTGGTCTGTGTAATGACATTTGGGATGGAGCCATTTCCACTTGTGTGAATGGGGTCGCCACTGCAATTTGTTGACATCTGTATCAATGGAGATAATCAGTTGATACAACCAGGTCAAATTACTGGTCTTATCTATGGAGGAAGATACAGCTCTGGAAAAAAATAAGAGACCACTGAATTTTTTTTCTGAAATCAGCATCTCTACATGTATTACAGCCATTCCATTCCAGCGTCTGTTGAATTCCAACACAAACACAAAGCTGAGCTACTTCAGTTCTTGCACCAGGAGTGGAATAAAGTCACCCAAGAACAATGTGAAAGACTTGTGGAGAGCATGCCAAGACGCATGAAAGCTGTGATTAAAAATAAGGGTTACTGCACCAAATATTGATTTCTGAACTCTTCTTAAGTGTAAACATTAGTATTATGTTGTTTTAAAATGAATTTGATCTTGTTTCTTTGCATTGTTTGAGGTCTGAAAACATGTATCTTTTTTGTTATTTTGACCATTTGTCATTTTCTGCAAATAAATGCTCTAAACGATAATATTTTATTTTTACTCAAACAAAAATGTTCCTTTTGCCCAAACACATACCTGTAAGTAAAAGTAAAGTAAAATCAGAAAATCATAAAAACTGATGATTTTGCAGTGGTCTCTTATTTTTCTCCAGAGCTGTATATGGGATTCTTCTGTTGTCAGTGAGTGGTCTGTGTTATGCCATTTAGGATATACGAATTTCAATTTGGATGAATGGGTTCGCCACTGCAATTTAGCGTCATCTATAATAACATCTAGTAACATTATCTATCTCCATGGAGACAATCAGTTGACCACCATGCAGGACAAGTTACTGATCATATCTGTGGAGGAAGGTATATGGGATTCTTCTGTTGTCAGTGAATGGTTTGTGTAATGACATTTAGGTAAGCTTATTTCCATTTGTGTGAATGGGGTCATCACTGCAATTTGTTGACATCTATTGTGACATTTATTATAACATCTAGTAATTTATTTGTATATCCATGGAGACAATCTGACCAGGCCAAATTACTGGTCAGATCTGTGGAGAAAGGACAAGAGTATGCAGGGGCAAGTATATGGGATTCTTCTGTTGTCAATGAGTGGTTTGTGTAATTTGGGTATCCTCTATCCATCTCGATTCTGAATAAGACAAAAGCTTTGTAAACAAGGAAGTGTATTGCTACGTAATTGCACCTTGAGGCCAGCTTGGGAGAAGTGCAATATAAAAGTGCACTTTAAGGGTAGAGTGCAATAGAAACTGCACTTTAGGGCAAGATGTAGTGCAATTCTTGCTGTGTATTTGGTTTTAAGATGTTTTTTATATGAAATGTGCACTATTTATTCCCTGTAATGTGTCACTTTAGCCCTATTCGGACGGGATTAGTTTTATGGGGTGACGTGTGGTGAAGTAATAATTACCAGGGAATTTAGTCCTGTCTGAAAGCACCATGTCCGTAAACATAACGGAGTATGTCTGTGAAATTTACAGTGAGTTTCACCTTCTGTAAAACGGTCTGGAGGAATTACCATAGGTAATATTAATCCCGTGCGAATGTGACCCTCGGTAAAGATGTATGTAATATTTCGTCACATCCGTTTAAAGAAATAATTTACCGCAATTTTCAAACATGGAGGAGCTTGAAGCGCTTTGTTTTGCCGGCAAGCAAAATAATCTACTGGTACTCTCAAACAAACGCACACATCGACCAATGAAAAAGCCCAAGAGGTTTAAATCAGTTGTCAGAGGCATGAAACTTCTGCTTGTTTTAGGTAATGTATGCTCTATTAGTCCTGATTATGGGCAATAATTTGCATAGTTTGCTAATATTTCACATAGGCTAATCATGACTTCTCTATCTTCAGCTGATGCTTTATGCATAGGTGATGAATACGTGACGGCAGAGCGTAAACAAACTCCTCCCATGTCAAATAAATATTACGGACATTTCTTGTCCTGTGTGAATGGGGTCATTTATATTACAGAGGTCCTGTGATAAACCGACATTACTCTACATCCCCCTGTAAAACTAATCCCGTCCGAATAGAGCTTTAAGGTTAATTTGAGGTTGTAAGCTTGTGTGTATTGTATTGTATTGTTGTTGTGATGCCCTTGATGTCCAAGAATTTCTCCTTCTGGAGACAATAAAGGCTAATCTAATCTATTTCTATTTCCATTTGTGTGAATAGGGCCACTGCAATTTGTCAACATCTATTACATCTGTTAAAGCAGACCTGTTAGGCACAAAAGACTTTTCAGAGCTTTTAACCATCTTACCCTCACCATTTACTTGTACTGGATGCCATTTTACAAATAAACTCCCATTACAGCCACATGCATACACTTACTACTCTGTACTGATTTCGTACTCCAATTTTTTTGGTACACATGAAAAAAAATCCAGTTTGCTAGCATGATCCATTAGAGTTGCTGAATTTTTGTTGTTTAGAACTGAAATACCATACTGTGGAGTATTCCAGACATTTCATTAAATCAGTAACATTTCTTTAGCAACAAGTCTGTACAGATCATAGATAAATGATATTGAACACTTTGTTTATACCGAGGTTTTGGACATGTCCAAAATTGGATTAAAATGTCTATTTAATGTGTTAATCTGTGTTAGGTCCCATTATAGTAATCAACATATTTATAATTTGTCTTTACACTGATGAGAGACAGATGGGAACAGAACAGTTATTGGAATGTATTTTATTACAACAAAAGTAATTCATTTCTTTGTTAAAAATAGATTTTAATTAAATGCTTTTATCAATTCATTTGCATCTTGTTTTACGGCATGTGCATATTAAACCAGCACTTCCAATTTTGACATCTCCAAAACAGAAATAATCCTGGTACGAGTGTAAAAAATTACTACTATGTATTATTCATTACACATCTGTGCTGTGCTGTGCTCATTCAGCCTGAAGCTACACAAGCCCCAATAAGAGCCATTAATTAAACCCAACTAAATTGACGGACAACTGCTCAAAACTGTTTATTTTCTTGTCCAAATGTTGCCGTGGCGATTACAATGCATCAAATATTCCTCAACTCGGACGCCAATCAAACCGTAGGTTGGGGCGCGTTGCTTTCCTCATTTGAAATATTAATACACGTTAGCCTTGTGAGATGCTAACTGCGGACAGGGGCAGGGCTGACACAAGGAGCAAGGCCAAAACTTGACAAGTAAAAACAACAGGATCTGAATAAATGATGAGAGAAACTGCAGAGAGAATTTCTGTCATAAATACACCCGTTTAGAACACGCCCTGACCCGTGGATGTGAGACTGACCCCTACTGGACCAGAGGGGAATTGTCAGCAAACGTAAACTCCAGGCGCATAGACAAATTTAATGAGAATTCGATGGTGAAAACTGCAGCGTATTGACAGCTGCTGATGTGGTTTTAAACATGGAAGAGAAATTGATATAATTGCTAAATAATAATTTTCTTCACTGTGGTGAGAAAAGACTTTCAGAGACTTAAAGGTGCATTGTGTAACTTTTCTGGTGGAGGGTCTGTCAAATGCTTTTCTCCATGGAGACAAAACCAGACCAGATCTGTGGAGAGGCAACCCCACACAAGGTCAGAATGTTTTTCTAGGTATTTTTGAGCTATAAACAACCCATAATTGAATAAATGTTAGGTCTGTATAATGACATACTGTGGAACATTCCAGGCAGAGCGATGACATATCCATAGAAACAAGGAAGTGATGGACCCTCCACCAGAAAAGTTACATAATGCACCTTTAAAATTTGAGTAAAACAATTAAAAGTGCAATGTGTTTTCTAGAGTAGGGCTCACAACCAGTTTTGCCTAGAATATTCCACTGCATTGGTGAGTTTCAGACTTTTGTGTAATTAAGCATTTCCAGTAGTTGCTCTGATTGTTTAATAAACCATGTTTTCTCAAAGGAGAGATGACTTAAATGCATTTGATGTATAAATGTAATCCCTGGTCAATACAAAAATCCTTCATAATGATAATAATAATTAATAATGCAAATGTCATCACTGTATTTGAAACTTTTAAGGTAATTAAGCCTATTTTAGATGCATCCCAGAAATATAACCGTTTTGCTTTGCGAAAGTTAAACATAAGTTTTCGTTTGAGCCACAAGATTTGGATGAGAATCATTAGAATAACTTGGTCTCAAAATCCAACAGTTCAATTAACCGTGCGTAATCTTTGTTACTGATCCGTGTGCATAATTAGTGTGGTGCGTATTGTTAGCATTAGCGTTAGCATTAGCGGCTTCGTGCACATGTCCCATTTCAGCAACGGTCTTGCGGAGCGGCCGAAAAAGCAGCTTTCGGAGGCTGCAGCCCTCGAATTGGGACACGGCTTATGTTTCAAATGCTCTCATGCCACTGCAAAACAGTCCTCCTCTCAAACAATGTCCCGCGTTCCACCGCTCTGTGTTCCTGACGTTTTGTATGCACACACTCACTGGTATTGGGGTATATGAAAAATTCATAACATTAAAAAAAAACAACAACAAAAAAAACGGTATACTGGTTTGGGGCGGTCAGCCCTACTCACTGATGTGTTGAAATTCAACACATGTTGTGGTATTTTTAAAGGGATAGTTAGTTGTTGTTGTTTTTTTTTAAATGTGAATTTGTATGGCATGTAAACATCGCCACTTACAAGTGAACAGGCTAATAATAATAAGCTTTCGTGTACAACTGTTTTGTGATGCAAATATATCACTTTTTGGACAAATATTGTTTTGAGAAGGAAAAACAAGCTTTATTAAATGTCCCCGCTAACTTGCCGGACCTACTTTCGTCAGCTCCAGAACCGGGGCAGAACTCGGCTCAGAGGACACTGTCAGGGGTAAGACAGTGTTAATGCACGACACTGCTGAAGGGGACGCCATACAGATTCACATATAAAAAAAAAAACGAACTATCCCTTTAAGCTAAGCTCTTCCCCATCACTGACATCACTGTGGTGTGGTGTTTCAGGACAGGTCAGAATTAGAAGGTACTTTGTTCAAATGGAAATGCTTTTATAACAAAAAGTCCATATAATACACAGCATAATATGTTAAATCAAAGTCACCTGTATTGTCAATTTAATGCAATACAATATGAAATGTATTATATTGGTTTAGTTTGATTAAATACTGGTTTAGTTCTGGTTTAGTCTTGTTTTAGTCCTGATTTAGTCCTGTTTAGTATAGCTATAATGTGAAATAATTGCGCCTTTGGTCTTTTTTTGTAATTATTGTTTATATTTTTTATTGCAGTACTCATTAAAACTGTACATTTGTTTTTGAAAGTAGTTGTTGTGAATTGGGTTTGTATGGACAACGGTCTTGTTTGTTTTTGGGTGGTGGGGCGGATATTAGGGTTTGGTCGGAGGAGGGGGGGGGGGGCAAGAGGGGCTTTCGCCCAGTGAGTAAATCACTCTAGGAACGCCACTGCCTGGTTTAGTCCTGTTATAGTCTTGGTTTAGTCCTGGTTTAGTCCTGTTTTAGTCCAGATTCACATCAAAAAACCTGAACTATCCCTTTAACACATTCTCTATCACTCTCTACCTGTTTCTCTGTCACTCTCTAGCTCTCTCAGTCTCTCTCCCTTTCTCTCAATATATACATCCTCTTTCCTCTTTGTCTCCCATTCTCTTTCTCCCTCTCTTCCCCTCTCTTAATTTTCTTACCACCCTCTTCTTCTCTATCTCTTTTCAAATCTGCCTGCTCGACACCCCCTTAACCATCATTCTGCTCCGTTCCACCTTGTGATGTCATGTAGTGCTTGCTTTCAAGTTAACAGCTACCATTTACCTTTAGTTCAGTAGAGATTGGGATCCAAATAAGGCTGAAAATATACAAATAATTATTGTGAAGGTGTGTGGAGTTTAAAAACACAGTGGAGCACTTCCTGTATTACCACATGACATCAAAAGGTGGAACAATGGGTTTTTTTTTCATTCTGGAGAAGAACTCAGCCTAAATCTGCAGGTTTGTGTGTTAAATATGTGTGAATGAAACAAAACACAACTCCAGGTTTGTTTGTGATGAGAAAACAACATTAAAACAGATCAGAAAATAACATAATATGGGCCCTTTAAATTTTAAGTTTAAGGTATAAACATACAAGTTAAGGATGCAATTTCAACCCTGTCTGTATTTGTGTGTTTTTATGGTACTGTCAGGACCATATTCACCTTAGCAGCCCAAAGAATGACTCCAAGCTCGAGGTGTAGAGAGGCTAATGAGCCACAAGCCTTCATCCACTGTGGAAGAAAAGGTCTCATCCTAAATTGTTTTCGTTGGCAGTTTCAAAACACTTCAAAATCAGACTTAAAATAACAGGGCCCTTATTTTGGAGGGAATAAAAAGTATTACGACACAAGATCCACACTTTACCTGTCTCTTTGAGGAAAATTTAAAGTGATTGTTGGTATAGAGCTAATAAATGTCTAGAGGAATACAAATATGTGATATGAGACAGTGGATTTCCTGTTTCAGTGGTGATGATGGAAGAGTGAGGAAGTTACAGGGATATGGAATGGTCTGGTTCCAGATTGTTCAGGGATGTGTCCAGATGAGACAAACAGATATCAGAGAAGTAGGGAATGCTCTTTTTTCCAGCCCAGTGTTGAATCAGGCTATAATAAAAAAAAATCTATCTGGTAAATTTATCAAAAATATAGTGAAGTACAAGACTGGAAATCTATATGGACACAGCAGGTGACACCATTAGATCAAGTCTGTGGAAAGGCTCACAGTAAGGAGGCATGTTTTTAGTGTTTGTTTTTTTTAGCTAAATAAACCTGCAAATATATGACACATAGGTTTAATGCCATGCTGTGAAACATTCCAGGAAAAGCAATAACATCTCCATAGAGACAAGCAGGTGGTAGACATTCCAGTTACAAAGTGTACCTTTAAAATTGTAAAATTAAGGCTACGTTTATATGATGACGGTCTGAACAGAAGACACAAAAGTGGCGTCGTGTCTTCGCTTTTTATTCTGCGTTTAGACGAGCGTTTTCGGGAGGAAATCTGCGTGCACAAGGTGACGCAAAAGTGGAATTCGATTGGGTATGCATGCCAGGCGGCTAGGTGGTGCTGTGATGTCCGAGCGCATGCGTAGATTCTTCCTTCTTCTCAACTATTGCTTCAGACCACGTTAGACTACAAAGCAACAAAGGTGCAACAAGGTGTGGACTGGGAGTCCTGCCAAACAAAGTATGTGACGTAAACGCGTACGCGACGTCAGCAGATTTGACCAGAGTTTTGCGTCTTGGGCAGTGTAGACGAAAACGCTATGGCGGAGCGTATTCAAGTTTTCCACTTTAGAGGGTGATTTCAGTTTTTTGCATTTTTAAGCCCCCAAAACGCCATCACCGTCTAAACGAAAGGCACTTCAGATAAAATATTTTGTTGTTTTTACCCGTAAGCGTTCTCGTGTAATCAGGCCCTAAATAAAACTTAAATTCTCTTAAACTTAAATTTAGAATAATCAGAAATGTCCATGGCCATATTAAAATCAGTGTGAATGGGTGGGGTTTGAAACAGAGTCCTGCACGGATCCCGTCATACTTCATTCCGAAGCCGAACCGTTTCACGAGAGAATTTAAATTTTGGTTCCGCACCCGAGCCGAACTGCTAAAAATAGACCCGCGACCCGAACCGTACCCGCATGAAAATAAATAGGAGAGCCAAAATGAAATACAGAAGTTTATTGCCACAAGGCAAGTGAGATGATTTGTACTGTCCGTTGACTAACTTCTTTTTCAAATCTTCCGTAGTCATTTTCAAATGCACTGCAGGACATCGCGTGACTTGAAAACAGTGAAAAAAAAAATAAAAAAATCAGATTTTACTTTTTATCTTGGAAATGGTGTTTGCATTTCACTACAACATAGGCCTTTATATTTGTATAATATTTATTTTTTTGTAGGCGCATTTTGTAAACCGCAGATAGACCCGCGCTCTGGTTCTTCCGACCCGACCCGAGCCGGCATCCGACACAGCGCAACATTTTTCACCCGTTTTATAAAAGTTAACGGTTCACCCGCGGGTACCCGAACCTGTGCAGGTCTCTGGTTTGAAACATCTGGTTGGTGGCAAAACAGTTACCAACTGCCACCGTTGCCTTCATCTGTCTTCTGTCAAGAAACGACAGATAACTATAGCACCACAGATGGATGGATAGACAGATTGAATGCTTAATTATCCCAAAGAAAATTCATTTTCATTTCATATCATGGGAATTATTTGACTAGTAAGCTTGTGAAACAATTGTATATTACTGACCATTAGTAAATGCTAATGCAAAAACTCGATTTTGATACTTAAGATTATACTTGATACTGATTCCAATACCACAATGATAATAAAAACACAATTCCTTCAGACAATAGAATGAGATTTTAAACATTATATCACAGTAATTTCTTTTGTATAACCATGTGGTGATATAATCCCTCAGTCATCCAGGTAGGTTCCATAGTGGTCCATGGGTGTATACTATATGTATGTGCTCAAGATTATTCTAAACCTGTTCAGGAAAGGTTCATTTCTGTCCTGTGAATGTAACTTTCTGGTATCGATGCTTGTCCAAATGAGTATATAGTTTTGGTACTTGTTTTCTATCAATTAATATTTGATTTTAGATATATTTGACAGCCCTACGCTACCACGTGTCCATTCACATACATGTTAAACAGTTAAAAGCAACAACTGACATAAATGATCTTGTGGCTGGACAGTTTGAGCACCAGAAAGACTTACATTTCCTCATTTTGGTTTAGACACAACGTTACACTTGTCTGAACCCGAAATACTGCATTTCCATAATTACAGACACTTCCTAACAATACAATCCCACAAAAGACTTTCTATTTGTCCAAGCTTAATCTCCTTTTATACGACCTGCCCCATATCACCGACTAAACTCCCTCACAAACCAATGAACCGTGTCTTTATCAACTGTCTGTCATTAAAATCCTCCTTCTTTGTCAAATATGAGCAGGAAATATGAGGGAGAAAGGGGCGAAAAATCAATTTACCTTGCATTTGTGCGTGTCTGTTTAGGTTTCGTAGTGAAAGCCCCAATTAAATTAAACTCAAAGACGAGGGGAGGGGAGGGCATCAGGAGCAGGTCCCATGATTAGCGCATCGATTTATTAAAATGGTGGAGAGGAGACCCAGGTCCCGATTGGGGTCTTGTTTACTCCAGGACTGAGGAAGAGTTAATTAGACGAGAGAGAGGGAGCCGTTTTGGAGATAGCTGAAGTTTAATAGGCACTGCTTTGTCCACCGTGGCAGTAATGAGCGGTGACTGTGTAAACTTGCTGGTGTCTTATCTCACTGCGTAGACTTTTACTTGCGTTTTTATGAAAAGTTTTAACATAAGAAGTTCTAACTTATTTTGAGGTGTTCCATTCTATTTCTATATGAACCCAAGTCAGATTCCAGTTGAAACTGTAAGCTTAAAGGTGGACAGTTTCAACCAATTAGGATGGCCGCCATCTATTACTGCTTTGCCTTGAATGTTCCACAGTATGACATTAAACTTCCATCTATGTATCTTGACTTTACTATACTTTTTATTCATTAAATGTACCTTGGAAAACATGCATTCTCAGTGTGGGTGGGCTTGCCTCTCCACAGAGCTGACTAGTCGCATGCTTGTCTCTACAGAAATAGATCAATTTAATGCAAGTGACCAGACCTCTAACCAGAAATGTTACATAATTCTCATCTAAATTTACTGTTGATTTTATATGACCAATAAGATTCGTTCATTTGCTTAATTTGGGGAACTTGTAATATTTTTGTTATGGCTACATTTAATAGCGGTCATTTTACTTGGAGATAAGAGATTGTCTCTAAACTTGAAGCTAATCATAATCTTTCTAACCATACCTCATCTTATCCATGCTGACTCTATATTATGAAATTGTACAGTGACTGAAATTTGACCTCAATCAGGAAAAGCTGCGGAGACATGAGGTCGTCAGTTCAAGGCCGACGTCTCATTTAGGTCATTTTAGTTTGTGTAAAATTTGCTGTTGTGGTCCAAAGACAGGATATGTTCACACCAACCAATACTCAGTCAGCAACATGCCAGAAACGCACACCAAAAGGGCTATATGGACAATTTCCACATATTCAAAAACACATTAGCAATGTCCACTCCACCACAAATATCTATTGGAATGTATGAACAAGGGATGCACGATATATCGGCATTAACATCGGTATCGCCCAATATTGCAACAATTTTTAACATATCGGTATCGGCCCGATGTGTAAAAGTGGGCCGATATTGACGACCGATATTTGTCAGTACAGTAATCCCTCAAATTAACGTTTTCTCACATTTGTCTCTCGTTTAACCCTCCTGTCGTGTTCGGGTCAAATCTGACCGTTTTACAACTTATAATATTCATAAATATTATGTTTTTCATCTGATTACATCAAGACCTTATGATATCCTCCACACTGTGTACTTGAACATATAAAAGTGATGATCACCTGTTTCGTTCAATTTTGAGCGTTTTAATCAACCTTGTTACACCTGTGGTGTTCCCGGTCAAAAGTGACCGCCATAGGAAATGAATGGGTATCCAGAGTAAATTCATTCAACATACAGAAAACATCCCCATACAAACTGCCCCAGCTCTCTCACTCTCTCTCTCACACACACACACACACACACACACACACACTCACTCACTCTCTCACACACACACACACACACACACACACTCACTCACTCACTCTCTCACACACACACACATACACACAAACATACAAACCAGGGTATGCGTGTTGTGCTGGACATGACAACCGGTCTCCAAGGGCATAATATCACATGTGACAACTTCTTCACATCACATGCTCTTGGTCAGGAGCTACTGAAAAGAAAGCTCACCATGGTAGGGACAGTGAGGAAGAACAAGCCCGAACTTCCCCCTGCGCTGGTATCGACCAGAGGAAGACAGGCACTCTCATCACAATTTGCACTCACACTCTTGTGTCATACGTTCCCAAGAAGAACAGAAACGTCATCCTGATGAGCACAGTAACCAAAGACACCGCTGTCAGCACCACAGAGGACAGGAAGCCCCTGATGATCCAGGACAACAACAAGAACAAGGGAGGCGTTGACTGCCTTGATAAGGTAATGTAAAGTCTCATCATGCATTTTATTTTATTTTTATCTAGGTGAATCATGGCATTTTGTGTACGACAGATTAAATATTGTTCCTAATCTCTTATTATTTATTGTTCCTTTATTGCAGCTTACTGGTACATACACCTGTAAGCGGATGACGGCTCGCTGGCCTGTGGCACTGTTCCACAACATCCTGGATGTGTCAGCTTTCAACACGTATGTGGTGTGGACAGCAATCGACCCAACCTGGAATCAGGGGAAAAGTTTCAAGAGGAGACTTTTCCTCGCAGAGCTGGGGAAAGCTTTAGTGACTCCTCTTATCAAAGATCAAAGTCTTATACAGCGACGCCAGCACATTCCCCGCACACCAGCCTCCACCAGTCTGGTCAGGAGCATGCAAGCTCCAGCCCTGGCTGCTCTCCCCTAACAAGGACATGGGCAGAAAAGGAAGCGTTGTGGCCTCTGTGCCCCTAGAGACATCAAAACGAGCCTGACATGCTGCAAATGTCATGCTTATGTTTGCAAGGCCCACTCTGACCTGAGTGTCACATGCCACTCATGTGCATGAATACACACACACACACACACGCACACACACGCACACGCACACGCACACGCACACGCACATGCACACACACACACACACACACACACACACACACACACACACCCTGTTGAGGTTTGGTTTTCCATTTATTTTTTGTATTATATGTTCATTTTGTAGTTCATTTTAAGTGCCTAATTGTATTTTAACTGATGTTATTTAATGTTTACTTCTATAAATTGTTGTTAGACACTACTTTGAAACATTGTTCTCAACTAAAAAATGTTTAATAAAAAAATTGGTGTTGAAAAAAAAAAATTTTGCTAATTTAAGAGCAGTTAAAACAGACCGGTCAATTTTGACCGGGAACACTAAAGTAGGGGGCTGGAGGCGAACACGACCGGAGGGTTAAACACTCAAACTTTCGTAGATTTTCAACAAAATGTATTATAGCGTGTGGGGGGGCGGAGAAGTGTGCTCATCGTGCTCAAATCCGTGATAGCACAGCATGACCGGCGCGAGACCGCATATCCCACCTGGGGCTGCGAGCACGGGACCCGTGCCCAAACCATGCCTCTTCCTCGGGACCGCGTCCACGGTCCTGAAGAGGAGGCACGCAGTCCGAGCACATCAAACCTCAACGTGAACGAACGCAAGAGCCGCACGAAACCAGGCAAAGATCCGCACGTGGTGGTTTAATCCTGGTTTAGACCTGGTCTAGTCCTGGTTTAGTCCAGGTCTAGACCTGGTCCAGTCCTGGTTTAGTCCTGGTCCAGTCCAGGTTTAGACCTGCTTTAGACCTGGTTTAGTCCTGGTTTAGTCCTGGTCTAGTCCCGGTCTGGTCCTGGTCTGGTCTAGTTCCACTCTGGTCCCGGTCCCCACCCCCCCACCCCCGCGTCCCCCATCTATAACATCAATCAGCAAAGGTCTCTTAGCCAATCAGGACGCAGAACACAATGTTACACTATTAAAAAAAAAAAGTTACACTATAAAAAAATTCAAAAATTCATTTTGCATGATTTTCAGTCTGTATAAAATGTTATCTCAGAATTAAAAATAATCAAATATCGGTATTGGCTAATATCGGTACCGGCCGATAACAGCAACATTAATATAGGATATCGGTATCGGCTAAAATTTTCACATCGGTGCATCCCTAGTATGGACCAAAAAACATACTTTCTCTGACTTTTTCTCTTATGGTGATTTTTCTTGTTTTTATATCTCCAGCCAACTAAGACTTTTTCATGAGCAAACCATTCAGCAACAATAATAAACGTTTATTTAAGTACTTACCATCTTGACCCCAACAAATCAGGCCAGTTAAAGATCCACTATGTAACATTTCTGGTTCTGAAATCACCTTGGCGTTGTGACCCGTGATCGGACTCTTGATGTTTATACTTTCTGGTATATGTCCATGTCTTTGCAACCACTTGCTTATCACCATTATGACAGTGAACTTACTCATCTCCATTAGCCAGTTAACACAAAAAATACTGGGTTTTCACCACTAAAACCCATTTAACAATAATAACTAAAGTATAGAAAAATACATGGAAATACATTGTGCAACATGGCCATGTCCCTGCGCCTGTAGCAGAACTAGTAATAATAATACTGACAATGAACCTATATTTTTGATGATGTCACTGTGTCGTCAGATGCCAATGATGTAAGAAAAAGGAAGTGCGATAGGCGCTCGGTTTGGCAGTGGGATTTGCGAATGGGAGATGGATACTGTTTTGGAGTTTGGTGGAAAACAAAGTTATGAACGTGGATGATTTAACAGTGGACTTATGTGCACCAAGACGACTGTGGTGGTAAACGGACGGTAAATATACCCTAGAACAGAGCGAATAGACGGGGAGCGGAGTGGAAAACAGCGAAATGAATGAAACCGGGTAAGTGACTAGCGCTAGTCACACGCGACCATAAGTGTTACAAAGTGAACCTTTATAAATCCATCCATCCATCCATCCATTTTCTTCCGCTTATCCGGGGCCGGGTCGCGGGGGCAACAGTCTAAGCAGGGACTCCCAAACTTCCTTCACCCCGGACACTTCCTCCAGCTCCTCCGGGGGGACCCCAAGGCGTTCCCAGGCCAGCCGGGAGACATAGTCCCTCCAGCGTGTCCTGGGTCTTCCCCGGGGCCTCCTCCCGGTGGGACATGCCCAGAACACCTCCCGAGGGAGGCGTCCAGGAGGCATCCGAAACAGATGCCCGAGCCACCTCAGCTGGCTCCTCTCCACGTGGAGAAGCAGCGGCTCTACTCCGAGCCCCTCCCGTGTGACCAAGCTCCTCACCCTATCTCTAAGGGTGCGCCCAGCCACTCTGCGGAGGAAACTCATTTCGGCCGCTTGTATCCGCGATCTCGTCCTTTCGGTCATTACCCAAAGCTCATGACCATAGGTTAGGGTAGGAACGTAGACTGACCGGTAAATTGAGAGCTTCGCCTTTTGGCTCAGCTCCCTCTTCACCACAACGGTCCGGTACAACGACCGCATCACTGCCGACGCTGCACCGATCCGCCTGTCAATCTCACGCTCCATCCTCCCCTCACTCGTGAACAAGACCCCGAGATACTTGAACTCCTCCACTTGAGGCAAGGACTCTCCACCCACCCAGACTGGGGATGTTGTCGGACGGTGGAAGGAATACTTTGAGGATCTCCTCAATCCCGTCGTCACGTCTTCCGAGGAGGAAGCAGAGGCTGGGGACTCGGGGTCGGACTCACTCATCACCCTGGCTGAAGTCACTGAGGTGGTTGGAAAGCTCCTCGGTGGCAAAGCCCCGGGGGTGGATGAGATCCGTCCTGAGTATCTCAAGTCGCTGGATGTTGTAGGGCTGTCTTGGCTGACACGTCTCTGCAACATCGCGTGGCGGTCGGGGACAGTACCTCTGGATTGGCAGACCGGGGTGGTGGTCCCTCTGTTTAAGAAGGGGGACCGGAGGGTGTGTTCCAACTATCGGGGAATCACACTCCTCAGCCTTCCCGGTAAGGTCTATTCCAGGGTGCTGGAGAGGAGAATTCGACCGATAGTCGAACCTCGGATTCAGGAGGAGCAGTGTGGTTTTCGTCCCGGCCGGGGAACACTGGACCAGCTCTATACTCTCCATCGGGTGCTCGAGGGTGCATGGGAGTTTGCCCAACCAGTCCACATGTGCTTTGTGGATCTGGAGAAGGCATTCGACCGTGTCCCTCGTGGGGCCCTGTGGAGAGTGCTCTGGGAGTACGGGGTTCGGGGCCCTTTGTTAAGGGCTGTTCGGTCCCTGTATGACCGGAGCAGGAGCTGTGTTCGCATTGCCGGTAGTAAGTCGGACCTGTTTCCGGTGCATGTTGGACTCCGCCAGGGCTGCCCTTTGTCACCGGTTCTGTTCATTATATTTATGGACAGAATTTCTAGGCGCAGTCAGGGGCCGGAGGGGATCCGGTTTGGGAACCACAGGATCTCATCTCTGCTGTTTGCAGATGATGTTGTCCTGATGGCTTCATCAAACCGGGACCTCCAATGTGCACTGGGGCGGTTCGCAGCCGAGTGTGAAGCGGCTGGGATGAAGATCAGCTCCTCCAAATCCGAGGCCATGGTTCTCGACCGGAAAAAGGTGGTTTGCCCTTTATAAATCACCTCTATAAAAGTTGTAAAATGAGCATTTAACATACACATATCCTAATTAGGGATGTAACAATGTCCAAATCTCTTGATACGATATTTTCATGATCTGCATCTCACGGTACGATATTTATTGCAATATTTTCAGTAGGGTCAGAAGTGTGAATGTGCTACTTTTCTGTGATCTTGCTAATAATTAAGATGTAAAAATGTTTAATAACAGTTATTTCATCAGGTATATCCTCCTCGGACCCAAAGAAAAAAAGTGTATCTAAATTATTATTATTATTATTTTAGTTTTCTATTTGGAGGTAAATGAACACCTTAGCATTAACATTTTGTTAATTTTATTTTTATTCATAATGTAATAGTGTTAAATCCATGTCAAGTTAACAACCTAACAAAAACATTTTTTCGGTTGGTTCTACAGTCGCCTCAAACAGTTTTTAGACTCCCTTTTAATTAATTAATTAATTTATTTATTTATTATTATTATTATTATTATTATTATTATTATTATTATTATTATTATTATTATTATTATTATTATTAATTATTATTATGTATTAATAATTTATTATTATTATTATTATTTTAATATTATCTTTTTTTTTATCATAGTGCAGCCACAAACTAGAGTCTATCTCAAAACTTAAAAGATGTCCACTATAAAGGACACAAATGAATGAGCGGGTCTCAGGAGGATATTGGACGGAAATGGAGCAAAGTATCATGGAATATGTAGTTCTATTGCTGCACTATGATAATGAATTTAAAGCCCCAGTGTGTAGGATTCGTGGCGCATAGGTGGATGGTGCTATTGCACTTTCTGTTTTAGCTACGGCAGACCTTGAGGGACCCGCGTGCCGCGCGGTCCCGTTTTTTTTTTCTTTTTTTTTTCTCATTAAAACACACATTCCCGATCATGTACCATGACACTCTACACATCAAATGAAATCTTACAGTCTCCTCTTTTTGACTATGCAATTCATTTCCCTGCAAAACAATCACTCCCCGAGCACATGGGGCTTTTATATGGAAAAGCACAAAACGAGGTTAGCTTACCTTAGAATGCTTTGCACAGGTCAAACTCTGTATTTCACCATAAACTTGCTCTCAATTTGTCCATAAGGATCCAGCGAATAAAATCCAGTAAAACAATTTAGTCCAAAACACGTGTTAGATCCATTACGACGTCTGATCCGGCAGCATGCTTGTGTTATTTACCCAAAACCACGAGCCTTGCCGAAGGCGAAGGCGGAGCCCAAATGTCCTTCTGCGGCTCTCGTATTCAAAATGGCTGCCTCTGCATGGGGAAGATCCCCCTTTTATGTGACTATATCTAAGTCCAAAAGAATACTTTGATTTCATGATGGAAGTGAAAAGGCTTGGAAAACAATGTATTATTGAATGGGCATCTTCAATTTCAGTAAATAACGGGTAAAAATCTTACACACTGTCCCTTTAAGCAAAGAAATGCTAAAATAGTTTGTAAACCAGTCATTTGTTTAAACCCACTTATTCTTCTTAATATAATTTCTTCTGAGTCACACGCTAATATTTCATTTTGTCAGCCCAGTTTATGATGTAATGTTGAATTTCATGCTCTACACTGCCTCTCTGTACCAGGTGCCTCAGGGCTACACATTTTTCATAACAGTCAACTCGCAGTGACCTCATGGGAGACGCCATGTTGGGTTTTAAATAGTCGTGTTGTTCAATGTCGCTGAATAGCTGGAAGTCGGGTTAGTGACCTTCAACCTTACATTCCGGTCGGGCCTTTGCTGACACTGGCTTTTTGTATCATTATGGTCATGTAACTAACTCATGACTTACACAAAATATTATTTATGTAAGGGAACTAGCCACTTTTTCTATTGCTTCACTGTATTCACCAACAAAACTGCTATTTTTGTGATTATGGGACTAAACATGAACTCTATTGCTGTTTGAACTTTAACTATTTTATGTTAAACAGCCCATATTAGGATATTTTCTGATCTTTGTGATTATGTTGTGTTGTGTTTTGCTTCATTCACACATGTTTAACGCAAAAACCCTGCATATTCAGGCTGAGTTCTTCTCTCAAACATCCACCTTGTGATGTCACATGGTAATACAGGAAGTCCTCCATATTAGTGTGTAAAATAGGAACTTTAAACATACATAACCAGTCAAAAGTTTGGGCACACTCTTCCATTTTGTGTCTTTTTTTTTTTTTTTTTTTCATTTATATTTTCTACTTTCTACATTTTAGATAATTATACAAAGCAAGATATATGGAATTATGTAGTAAAGACAAAAAGTTACTCTCAACTCAACAATTTGAATATAAAATACTAGGGCTGGGAATATTAACGCGTTAATCGCGATTAATCGCGATAGAGTTTTAATCGCGAACAATTTTTTAAATCGCAATCAGAGTTTGCCAGCATTTTCCGCAATTCTACCATCCATATGCAGCTCATTTGGTTGTATTAATTAAACTCATTGTCGGTTAAACGCGCTATTTTGAGTTTGCTAGTATTTTGTTCCTTCTACGCATCCCTAGGCAGCTCGAGCGGGCTTCAATCATTTATTTACAATTTCTCAAAGTAAGCACTATTACTGGTTCATTGTTACTTTTTCCTTTCTCTGAACTTTTTTGAAATAAAAAAAATGGTGAGAAATACTTTGCATTGTGAGTTTAACTTTAGATTTGAACGGTCTTACTGCAAGATATCAATTTTAAACATGCAAAATAAATCACGATTAATCGCGATTAACTATGAAATTTCTGAGATTAGTTGCGATCAAGAAAATGAATCATTTGACAGCCCTATAAAATACATATATAAAAATATTTAGGAAAGTTATTTGCGTTTTTTTCCTTTACTACATAATTCCATACATCTTGCTTCATATATTTGTTTTCTGTATGTATATAAAATGTAGGAAGTAGTAAAAATAAAGAAAAAAAAAATGAATGAAACGTGTGTGTTTAAACCTTTGACTGGTAGTGTCTACTTTTAATTAACATGATATATTTACATAAAAAGATAACATAACAAAAGTGCTTATCTGCTCTGAGAAAGAATGTGGCGCCGTTGGGTTACTGCATCTGTGTTTTTAGAAGAAATAACTGAAGACAAACTAAACATGGAGAAGGCAGCAGACCCATGAGAGGGGCATCCATGTATTTCATGCAGTACAACCTTGCATACAGCTTCTTAGAGCGTATTTTCTTATGTGCAAAACTTTTCACAATTCGCAAATATCTGTGTAATGGAGTCTGGACTTAGATATAGTTAGATATAGAGATAGTTCGGGTTTTTTGATGTGAATCTGTATGGCGTCCCCTTCAGCAGTGTCGTGCATTAACACTGACTTACCCCTGACCGTGCCCTGTGAGCCGAGTTCTGCCCTGGTTCTGGAGCTGACGAAAGTAGGTCCGGCAAGTTAGCGGGGACAGTTAATAAAGCTTGTTTTTCTACTCAAAACAATATTTGTCCAAAAAGTGAAATTTCGATTCACTGTATGTTGAACACATATGGCAGAATTGACAATAAAGCTGACTTTGAACTTTGACTTTGAACTTTGATATATTTGCGTCACAAAACAGTTGTCCACGAAAAAGTCAGAAGTCATAATGGCGCGCCTATTATTATTATTAGCCTGTTCACTTGTAAGTGGCGATGTTTACAAGTGCTTTATTAACTGCCCCCGCTAACTTGCCAGATCTACTTTCGTCAGCTCCAGAACCGGGGCAGAACTCGGCTCAGAGGACACTGTCAGGGGTAAGTCTGTGTTAAGGCATGACACTGCTGAAGGGGACGCCATACAGATTCACATCAAAAAACCCAAACTATCCCTTTAATAGCACACTAATGTTTTTTTTTTTTTTGTTTTTTTTTTTGAAAGAACATCTTAAAGTGGGTAAAATATTCTATAATGAACCCACCAGCAAAATTTTGAATAAGGATCATTTTGAAAATTTCACCTTGTCTAGAGAGGTCCGTCAGGGATGTCCTTTATCTCCCTATATATTTATTTTATGTATGGAAATATTGGCCATTAGAATTAGAAAGAAGACAAAAATAAAAGGTCTGCACCAAAATAATAAAGAGATAAAGTTGTCAATGTGTGCAATGTGTTTTTTTTTACAACCTAACGTTAAAACATTACATGGATTACTAAAGATATCAATCAAGTTTTGAAAATATCTGCGTAGTCCCTCAGTCATCCAGATATAGACCATGGCAAAGGAAAAATTCAACTCAACAAAATTGTAAAAAATACAATACTTCAAGTCACTCAACGCACTTTACATCAAGGAACCACTCACCTATTCACACAAACATACATCAGTGTATGCAGAAACTGGGGGAGAGGGGGGTTAAGTGTCTTGCTCAAGGATACATTGACCACTCTGCGAACAATGATTTTATTATGAAGTATTTGAACCGGATACCTTCAAATTCACACAAATATTTTTTTTTTTACCTGTCACAAATGTTATTTTATTTTCTTTCATTCTTCTGTTCTGACCACAGACTATATATAAATGGATATACCTAGCTAACCTGCTAGCCGCCGCAAAGCGAGCACAGGCACTGCAGTGAGCCTCGTCATTTTGGTCTTAAAATATTTTGCCCGTTAATAAATTCCAAATATGGAACTGGACTCCAAATCCGCCCCTCTAACTACTAGTCCTCAATGAGCTTCATTTGACTGGAACTGACCACTATGGGGTGACGTCAGGCTCCTTTAGTCCACTTCTTTATACAGTCTATGGTTCTGACTTTTACTATTATAAGTAATCTGTAGTCTCTGTGCAATTCAAACACATTATTCTTTACTATTTTACAGGAAAAATAAAATAGATTTTGAGTTGTTTGGGTGTTTTTCGATAACTATAATATTGTACCCCTCTCTGTGTATTTCTTATATTTGTGGTGGTCTTTACCTCCCCCCGGGACAAACCACAAACCAGCCCCAGTTCCTCAGATCCCCTCCACTGCTCTGAATGTAATTGGCAGCTCCTCTCGCTCCTTCACTTATTGCTTTCCCCTCTCGGCGATCCCGAGCACCCGTGGGAGCACTTCACACTGCGCTGTATCCCTTGGGTGCTCCTCTGTAGGACACACAGGACTTGATATAGCTGTATTTAAGAGAAGTCTGCAGGCCTGCTCCCCATAATGGGCCATCATAAGGTTTAACTGGTATAATGAGCTGATAAGTGGAGGATTTAATGGACTCAATTAGCATTTTAAATATACCAGTGTTCACTATGCTGCATATGGAGATTTGGTACAATTGGAGAAACAGTCATGTTAATTTGCCCATTAGGATCAAGAGTAAACTTCCGATTTACATAGAGGAGATAATAACTTGCTGAGAAAGCTTATAACACTGTTTAGCCTATTTCAGTGGATTTATTTCTTACAGAGACAATAGTACTAATATGAATTTTGTTTTATATTAGTAGAAAATGATTAATTTTTGTCCATTTTGGTAGTGTTTATTGCACTGAAAAACAAAGAAGAAATGCGTAACAGGCTTGCATTTCCACAAACCTGACTGTTATTTGACCTCTTCCTGCTTGTTTCCATGGAAATGTAGTTCTTTTGGCTATAATATTCAACAGTACGCCATAAAACACATCTGTCTCCATTCAACTTTCCATTTTCAAATGTATACAAAAAAACAATTAATTGATGCTAGTAACTATTGGATATTGCTATACTGAATGTGACTTTATATAGACTTTTTATTCCTTCTGTTTGACACGTTTAATGCAATTTTGTGTGGTCATTATTATGCCTGATTTACAGTATTTTTAAATTTTAGATTCAAATAGAATTATTATTATTTAACAGATTTCTTTGACATAAATTGCAGGAAAGTACAAAAAATAACAAAAACAGGAAGAAAAAAGACAGCTGAAAAGTGGTACAGTATATAGACTATATGCTATAAACTCAATTATCATTCCCAAATATACGTGTGCATGTCAAGTGTCAGTGTATGGTATGTTGATATGTTACTCACTATAAGCCTTGAAAACAATTAGGCGCTAAAAGGGTTAGCAAACAGGCTAATCGCTCCCTCTTCAAAGACTCGTCTGCAGAGAGAGGTGAGAATGGGTCTACTTCTCCACCGGATCCAGGTCGCTTTCAACTTGACATTTCTTCTGGGCGCTTTTATGATTTATTCCCAAATGCTAAAGTCGTGCAAAGTCAAAAAATAAACAGGATTTGGGGCTGCTTGTGTCACCGCTAAGTAAACACAGCATTCAACGCAATTAGGAGTCTCCGCTTTGCACCAATCCACCGAAACAGGAGAGGGCACGGTCCATTTCTACTCCAGCTACTTTTCTGCGGAAGTAATTGGAGACCGTGTTTGTATGTGAATGAGGTCTGCAGTTTTACATTTTGTTGACTCACTTCTCGGCCAAAATAAACCTTGACGCAGACTAAACTAAAATCTAGTCAAGTTCAGGTACCTTTGACAAGTTGGACTACTCATTTTATAAAACAACGTCATTTACTCACCCATTGTACTTTGGTGTCATTTGGAGCATTTCCGGAGATTTTGTAGTTTAGTGATAACCGTGCTCGGGGCATACGGTTGCGGTCACCAAATGACACAAAGTTTAGCACTTTTCAGATGACAAAAGCTCAATGTTAGTCTGCACTTTCGCTGGAGTCAAATGTGGCCTGTAATATGATATCCATCCATGTTTTCATTGGACGACGAGGACAGTGCGCATGCGCATGTTTTGCAACAACAATGATGCTCGTTTTCCCAGTTTTAGGTATAAAATTTAACTTCCTGGTTGGAAATCACACTAGGCAATTCCATAACTGTTTAACAAATCTCATCTAATGTACGCAGAAATAATTATCTGACAAATACAAATAAGAAAACACCATCATTTTGTTGAAATCCTGTTTAAAGTAACGAAAAATACAGTATGTGTTTCTGGTATGTAAACTACACCTAACTTCTGGATAAAATTCTCCTAGTAATGTCAATAATATGTTTGTACTCTCTACTTCCTGTAATTTTCAGTATATTTTTCAATTTTGTTTTGGAAATAGGCCCTATTCACACTTACTGGAAGACATTTCAAAACATCCAGATGACGACTTCCGGTGTAGTTACCGTCACTGAACATAATGAAATGCTAAAATTACCTAAAATTATCTCTTCTTTTCTTAACTTAAAAAAAAAAATCCAAATTAGACAAATTATAATACACAAATTAAAAGGCAATTTATAAAAAGGAAAAAAAAAAAGAATATAATGACATCTAGATGAAGAAAACTGCGCCATTTGCTCAGTTTTCTCAGATTTTGTCAGAGTTTCTATCACCAACAGAGCCCAAAAGGAGGTCGTCATCCGTATGTTTCCAAATATTCTGGTTTTGTGACACAAGCGTGAATAGAGCCCATTACTTCTTAATTGGTGTAAAACTGTAATTTATATTTTAAAAAATCTGCCATATGCACTTAGAGATGATTTGAATTAAGAAAATTTGATCATGATTTAAGTCGACAAGTAAAATGATCTACCAATGGAACAAGACTTTTTGTGCTTAAAATATGAAAATACATCTTTGCTACACTTAAAGATCCCATGACATGGTACTTCTTGATGCTTTTATATGGCTCCTTAATGGTTCCCTAATACTGTAAATGAATCCTTCTTCAAAATCAACACTCATGAGTGCATGAGAAACAGAGATAAGATGAGAAAGAGTTTTGTTTTTTTTTTCTCTCTCAAACTCTTTATTCTGGGCGTTGTTGCTTGAATGCAAATGAGGAGAAAAGAGATGGCCAATAGTAGAGGGTGGGGGCGTGGCCAAACTCTCCGCTCAGAGCTCAGAGCTGACAGCTGATCAATTTCCTTGTTTTTGCACGGGGGGAGAGATTTGAAGCATTCCATTGAAAAATAAACACATTTCCACAGAAAATAAAATTAAACCACTGCTGTTCAAAGGTCCAGAGGCTCAGATAAAAGACTTCCGAGCCTAGAAACACTCGGACGTGCCTCCAGGCAAATAAAAAAACGCATTTCGCATTGCCTAGCGCATTCGCAGTCCAAACTCTCTGGGCGTGATTTACAGAGACGCTGAGTACAGACAGACGGGGGTGGAACTGCATTTGCATTTCTTTTTTCGATCTGACGTCAATAAGGTGCCTTGTTCAAAATCGCCCGTTTGAGCTCCGATTTTTTGTAACGCAGAAAAGGATCGCAAATGCTCAGTTTAGACATTTCACAACTTTTAACCATGGGGGGGGCTAAACAGGGTAGGGGAGCTCACATTAACGTTCAAAAACCTCAGAAAGTGAAAATTTCATGTCATGGGACCTTTAAGATAAAACAACAACTCTCAAATAAATGAAAATGTTCTTATTTTAAGTCATTTTAACTTGGCTTGACATGTTTTTTTCAGTGTAGTAACTAAAGAGGGCAATGACGTGTACCAAACTAGTATGTGATGTATGTGTCCAGGATCCAGTGGTGAGAGGTGAGATTGGCCATTCTTCCTCTTCGTTGTAAGACTAAATCAGGGAGAACTGCCTCAACTCCTGCAATCAGTAAAGAAAACAAAACCTGCACATGGACCCACTCTTGTAATGGGATAAGCAGACTGACTATTTTGCCTATAGTGAGAGCTCGGGAAATCTTAGCCATTTTAGATAACAAAAAACTATTAAGTTGAATAAATATTGTTTCCTCATCACAAACATACCTGGAGTTGTGTTTTGGTTCATTCACACACATTTAACACACAAACCTTCATATTTATTTAGAGTTTAGAAACAGAAAACTTGGTTCCACCTTGTGATGCCATGTGGTAATAAAGAAAGTGCTCCATTGTGTTTTTTAACTCAATACAACTTCACTAGAATCATTTGGATAATTTCAGCCCTGGAGTTGCCAATCTCTACTGAAGTAAAGGTAAAAGGTATCTGTTAACTTGAAAGCTACCACAACATGACATCACAAGGTAGAACAGAGCATTTTGAGCTTTGGAGTCGACACTAATACATGTATAAATGAAATAAAACACAAATGCAGATATATTTTTGATGAGTTTTATAACATGGCTTAGAGCTCACGAGAGTCAAATGTGCGTAATATGGGACCTTTAATACATTTGTTGAGTTTACCAGAGGGTCACCAGTTCACTTCCCAGATGTAATTTGTCTCTGGATAAGTCACTTCACTCCCATTCAGCACAGTAACTTTTTTTTTGCACCCCCTTATTTTAAGCAGCTTGAGGTCAAAATGATGTCTCCGTCAAATTATAAAGCATTGTATTGTGCGATAATCAGGAAGTGTGTCTTTAGTATGCTAGTTGTCATGTCACTAAGGTCATTTTCACACCTGCCTTGTTTGGTTCGTTTGTTTGGTTGAAACAAATCAGAGTTCGTTTGTTCCTTTGATTCAGACCTTTTGGGCTGGTGTGAATAAAAACCAAAAATCTCGATCTGGAGCAAACAAGCGAACCCGAGACCACCTAAAAAGCTGGGTCTCGGCACGGTTCCTTTCGAACTCTGGTGCGATTCCTTTGACGTGAGAATGCAGAACGGACTCGATCTGACACAAGTTGGCTTTTTGTACTTAACGAGCTCCCGTCGTATGTCGAGCATTATGGGAAACTGAGGCTTACGAAACAAAACGAAACGAGGCTTACTTACGTTTCGTGTGAAGAGCATGAAAAGTCACAACTTGATATGCGCACATGAGCACTGTCCTCCGTAGCCGTCTTACCCTGTGTCTTCGTCGTTTGGAAATTGATTGTAAAATATTGTAAACCTCACGATGCTGCTCAAACATTTGTGCGAAATGTAAAAACTGTGCAAACCATATCGCTAAGACTAGATTGAAAACAGCAACGCCGTGATTCTCCTCCTTCACGTGTTTGGACACGGCGCTTTGACACGGCTCATTTCTGTCCAATGGCTGAGCAACCTCAGCACACGTGGTTTTGTTTACAGATGTTGGTCCACTTACAAAAAAAGTACAGTGTGAAAGCAAACACTGCACCAAAATAAAATAAAAAAAAATAAAAAATTTGGTCAGGCCCAAAGCAAGTGAACTATCGGGCTTTAGTGGTGTGAATACACCCTAAGTCACAAGCTTTTCCATCCATAATGATCAAACTCAGTTGTGAAAACTGCTTATTAACTCATCACTGTGAATAATAATGATGTTCTGAATGCATAGGTAACAGGAGCATGGGAATATTTTGGACTACTGCAAACCATTTAAAAACTAGTTCTGTTTTTCACATTTTTAAGACATTAAAATCGTCACAATAGTAGACACATTGTACTTCAGTCCTGCTGTACTTCTTCAGAATGATGAATTGTCCACTCTTACTGTTTAAAAGTTCTTCTTCTTTGCTGATGTGAATTGCGTGTGACATCTTTCCCCTCTCAATAAATCTTTGTCTCACCGTCCACAGACACACAGTGGTTTTATTATTTCAACTATCCAGTTCCTTCTTTTCCCTTAATTCAAGCCCCAGCTGTCTGACTAAAGTGTTTAATAGTCCACTCCATCTCAAACACAATGCAGTCTGGACGATAGACTATAAATATTTAACCTGTACCTTTTTTATATATTTTTTTATATAAGTTAATGCTTCTCAAACAATGATTCTAAGTGGGCCAAAGCACATGGAGACTTTTTGGATGGAGCCCTGTGTCAAGAAGAGGAATGTCTCCCTGCTAAAATAATATAAAGTAGACGTTTGTGTGCACCATTCATAGATTGAATAGACAAATGGTTATAGCTAACACGCTAGCAGTTGCCTTCCAAACAGGAACAGGGACAGGAAGTGATCATAGGTGCACTTTCGGTTCCATCGACTATTGAAAACCCATTGCCCCTCTCTCTGTAACTGCTGCTGTCAAATTTGTCATTTTGCTATGAAAATGTTTCTATTAACCCCCTCTACATGATTGACGTGAGTTTTTATTTTGCTATTTTGTCTGTGAATCAAGATATGAACATAATAACAGACAAATGAGGAGAATTCTTTCCGCAAGGTCGTTAGCAGGTTTGATGGACATGCCGGATTGACTCTTTCATTGCCATTATACTTGCAGTTAAAATTCCGAATATGAAACTCGCTCCAAATTCGCCCCTATAACTGCTAGCCTTGTATTGATGAGCTTCATTTTCTTTATACAGTCTATGGCACCAACAAGTCAACAATGCGCCCTTTCTCTGGCTAGAAAACAGCTTTGTAGCCAGTAACTACTACTGTAGAATTTATTTGCTGCTGGAATCTTCAGCCCCACGCATAGACCTGGAAAAAGTGGCAACTTCCTGAATAAAGTGAATTGTCTACCAGCTGTACTGCCCAATACCACAGCAGTAGCCCTGACAATGAACACAGTATCACCACTTAGCTCCAACGATTAAATAAAAGCAAAAATGAAAAATGTATGTACACCTTCCAACTCAAACACCTGGTTAAACTTCACATAAACTGGTAGTTAAAAAGGTGACAACATAATTCTTTATTTCAGGACATTTTACTGAGGAAAATTTAGTAGCTTTGATGAGCTGCGAATGCATTAAACACCAGCCAAGTTACACCACCTACCCATAATATGAACCTACAACTGGCTAACACAAAATCTAATGCACAAAAATGACCAAAACTATTATGGCAATTACTGATTTTTATTCTCCATATTTTCCAACCTTTGAAATCGTAATTGCAAAATTGTTTGGCAGTTTCCCTGGTTACTCCACAGCTTCGAAAAAGTGACTGAAGTTGTTTTTCCAATGCTATAGGTTAATTACAGTAATAACAAATGAATAGCAAAGCCAGAGCCAGGGACTGCAGCTGGAAGACAGTTATATGGTGTCAAATGCTGAGTGCGAGTTTCTAACGCTAACTGTACATTATATTGAATGTGTTTTTGAACTGGGAGAAAGCAGGAGTTTTATGAGGGTGACGCGAGCGCTGGTCAGGTCTGGGAAACCGAAAGGATGAAGAAAATATTTATACAGTTATGAAAATGTCAATTCACCGCACTCACCTTCTCAACAGTAACTCAGCCAGGAAAACGACTTAGTGAAAATGACAGTAATTTGGATCTCATTGGTGAGTGGGTGTGAAGTGCAGTGGTTATAAAAGTAAAAGCAGTAGTACATATAAAGCAGTTAAGTGTACAATAATAGAAATGTGTAACTCCAGCTGCCGGGTTTCACTCATGTGACCCTGCTGACGCGCGAAATTCAGATAAGGGGCAGGAAGTGTTTTGCTCTGCTTCAAAACACAGCGCAATGAGTGACAGCGAGTATGCTAAAGTTTAAATGGGCCGGCACATACTCGGTATCACAAAAAATAAGTCTAAATATAGGTTATGACCCGGAGTTTTATATAATTTGGAGGATTTGCCTGGCGTTGAGGCGATGGATATAATAAATTTGGTGCTGTAGACCTCTTATTACCCTGTGAGCCAAACTTTTTTAGCTTTTAAAAGCTTTTAAAAGCCTGGAGGCATACAATTATTTTGTATCTGGTTGGGTATAAAAAAGGTATAAAACACCAAATTTCAGCAGTAAGCTAATAAATTTAGCACCACATAAAGCTTTTTGTTAGGACCCATAATGCAACAGTTTACCCGTCACTTACGATGCTTGTCTTTCTAAATAACTGTCCAAAAAAATCCTTTACCTGTTACAAAGTGGTCTCTGCAAACTCTAGCACTGCCCGTTTCCACGCCTCCTGTTCATAGCCGGAGATTGTCCATCCACTTTTGTCATATTTTTTTTGTAAGTTTTTTGAAACCAACTCCCTTGTGACACTCCACTTTCAGTACACGGAAAAATTGTTTGTCTTTCTCCTGATTAAAGCGGTTGCAGCAACCACAGACTGTACGGAATTTAGGCGTTTTGATGCCAAGTCAACGGAGGTACAGTAAAGGGAGTTCTGGGCGTCCATCTTTACTTCCTGATCCCCATCTGCTTTTTGTGACTTCAACGTGACGTCATCTGAAACCCAGCAATACTTTAACCATTAAAGTCATCATTTGAAGTTGTGTAGTTTTTTACCAACATAAATCACTTGATATAGAACTGCTAAGTCAGCATCTAAAACCTCTCTGAGCACCACCAATCGTACAGTTGCAGTAGCACATTGACTGAATGGTTGACACATGGCAGTATATTTGCTACATGCAGACGAAATTGAACTTAATTTCTATACAAACAAATGAGCCACTACAGCCCCATTCACTTGTACTAAATAGGACATTCTTGAACTATACTCAATTGTTTTCACTACTTTTTATTCTAAGTATTATCCCTATAGTAAAAATCCAAGAATACAGTACTTTTCGGACTATAAGCCGCTACTTTTTTTTCCACACTTCGGACCCTGCGGCTTATAGTCAGGATTATGTATGGATTAATTCTTTATCAAGACAGCGAATGTAGCGCGTAACCCGAGCTCCACTTCTGGTAGGTGAAAATACCTACGGTAAATAAGTTCAGGAGAGTTCATGAATTAATGAAGTCTTGTTTTAGCCACTTAAAATCTCCTACAGGTATCAACAGTTCCGTGAGATTGAGTTCAGGGAGTTTACCCTTAAAGTTAAATTTGAAACTTTATTTTTAGGCTTCCAGAGGCTACAGGCTGGCCATTTTACAGTTGTTTTACTGGCGTGTTTCTGCTGTGTTACTGCCGTAGGCGCTGTTCAAAAAAAGTTACGTTACGGGGGCGGCAGTAGCTCAGTTGGTAGAGCGTTTGTCCACTAATCCAAAGGTTGGCGGTTCAAATCCCGCTCTTGACATAAGAAACATCAGTGGTTGAGCGGTCAGATCCACTGACCCACAGGTTGGTTGGTACGATTCCAGCTCCCACAGATGAATGCTGCCGTTGTGTCCTTGGGCAAGACACTTAACCCTCCTCGCCCCCAGTGTCTGTGTACACTGGTGTGTGAATGGGTGAGTGGTTCCTTGTTGTAAAGCGCTTTGGGTGCCTTGAAGGTGGGAAAAGCGCTATATAAAGATGTGACCAATTTAAAAAAAAATCTTTTGCATACCATCTTTCTGTGTAAATATCTCAAGTTACAATGTGGACACCTGCGGTTTATAGTCAGGTGCAACTTATATATGTACAAATCTTAATTAAAAAAAAAAAAATTGGTTGGTGCGGCTTATAGTCAGGTGCGCTCTATAGAACAAAAAGTACGGTATGTAAAAATCTAAGTAAACGTTAACATGTTAACAACCATTTCTATGGTGCACCATGCAACTTTGTTCCCATGGAGGTGTTTGCTGGGAATATTCCACAGTGGCATTAAACATGCCCATCTAGCATTTAACTGCTAGAGATGTACATGATGCCACTAGGCCAATTTGCAGGTCAGATCTGTGGAGCCCATATTAAGCTATTTTCTGATCACTTACAATGTTTTTTCCTCATGAAAAACATACTGGAGTTGTGTTTTGTTTCATTCACACAAACCCAACATATGTAGGCTGTGTTTTCTTCTCATAGGCTACTGAAATTTGTTTTTACCTTGTGACGTAATGTGGTAATACAGGAAGTGCTCCTCTGTGTTTTTAAACTCCACTACTTCACTTGAATCATTTGGATCATTTCAGACCTGGGATTGACAATCTCTAATGAAAAAAAGGTAAAAGGAGCCGTTAACATGAGAACTACAGAACATGAGAACAACATCACAAGGTGGAATGGATCATTCTGAGCTTTGGAGCTGTAGACACACAAATAATCCAGGATTACTACAAACATGTGTGAATGAAACAAAACACGACTCCAGGGATGTTCATGATGAAGTAACAACCCCACAGAACACACCACTGCCCCCTGCCCTCCACTCTGGGCCCCCTGGCAGCATGTGACCCGGGTATTCATGACTTGACATTTTCTGGGTTGAAACTCAATCCAGTGACAGTAAAATAAGAGCAATGTTTTCTTTCAGCTCCAGAGGCCAGTGCAATGTTGGTCACGCACAAGACACACGCTCCACCCATTCCTCCTGTGTCTCCGCTATCTCGCACTCTCCACCTTCTCAATATGGCCGACCTCTGTACTTAAAAAAGTGAATGACCTAGATCACTTAAAAATAAAATAAAATAAAACAAACAAATAAATAATAAACAAATGCTACAGTTATAATTTTGATTCTCAAATTATGATTTCAGATCTTGGTTATTTCATTCCATATTTGTTTTTACGCTCTTTTTATTTTTGTGCAATAAAAACATCTGCAACATGGATAAGTTTAATGCTATACTGTGGAACATTCCAGGTAAAGCAACAGCATTGGTCAGACGCAACATAAACGCTCCACCCATTCCTCCTCCTCCTTCTCCGGTATCTTTCACTCTATACCTTCCCAATATGGCCGACCTCTGTTCTGAAACTGAAAAGTTAAGAGTGTAACACTTTCTATTCCTGTACTCCAACTGACAATACATCTACGATTTTGGCTTTTAAATGGTGATTTCAAACCTCTTTTGGTCATGGAGATGTTATTGCTTTGGCTGGAATGTTCCACAGTATGGCTTTAGATTTGTCCACATCTCCATACAGTACAGGGCTCTCAAGTCTCACGCATTGAGAGTGTGACACACGCAATTCGACATGTTCACACGCTCACACGCCACACATGGCATTTCTCACGCTGAATTTTTTTTTTTTGTGCCCAGAAAATCGGTCTGTGTCGCTCAGTTTATGCAGGCACCGCGCGTTTTCAGCGAAAAAAACTCCCCCCCTCCTCCCCGCCCCGCTCCCCGGAAAAAAATCTCAGTTATCAGGCGCCGCGGCCTTTTCAGCCAATCAGAAAATAGATTGTTCTGTTGTTGGGCAGACTGTAGAGTGGGCAGGCCGTAGAGTGTAGTTTCAGCTGCTAAGCGCGCACAGCGACTGAACACGAGGAACGACAAAACGGTGATGATAAAACAAACTGAGAACCATCAGGTAATAACTTCATTTATATAACTCTCATTAGTTGCTTTGTAGTTTAAGTTTGCTCTTTAGACAAATTCAACGCAATTACGCAGTCTCACGCACGACCCAGCTCAAAACTTGAGAGTTCTGATACAGATAAGACAGATCGTCCAAATGGCACAGTTAACACTAAGAATGTATGTATGTTTTGTTTTGAGGAATAATAAAAACACCTGTAATGAAATGAATGCAACATTGATAAGTTTAATGCTATACCGTGGAATATTCCTGACAAAACAAGTCATACGCTCCACGCATTCCCCCTGCATCTCCGGTATCTCTCACTCTACCTTCCCAATATGGCCGAGTTGTCACCTCACCACACTTAGAGGAAGAAGACCGGTAGCAGCTCTCGATACAAGCGCTGAGTGTGATTTGTGGAAGGTCTAGTCGCCTTGTAGCAGGAAGCAGAAACAGATGGGGAGACTTTTCACTTTTTTTTTTCACTTTTTTTTCCCAACATTGCATAACTTCCACTCTCCGACAAACGTTTCAATCCATCTGTCAGCGCAAAAGCTTCCGAAACACAGACAGGAAAAGTGAAAAGAGGTCAAAAAAGGGAAATTCAAGGCTCAGTCCGTGTGCTTTTGACAGTCAATAAACCCCATGTAAATATGAGATATGAGTTTCTTGTCTCCATGGAGATGTTATTGCTCTGGAATATTTCACAGTGTGGTATAAAACATCTGCTAGTATCTCCATGTAAACAAGCAAGGCAATCCACCAGGCCAAGTTACAGGCTAGATCTGCGGAGGGGTAACATCACATACAGAGTAATCCTTTATTATTAGTCTGTTTACATCTCCAAATGCTCTGTTCAACCTACATCACCCAAAAAAAAGGTGGGCAAGTGTTAAAGAAAATTGTATAATAGTGTCTTTAATGAATTATCAAAGTGTTATATTCTTCTTGAGTTGGTTCATCTCCTATTGTAAAACCATAGGATGAGATAAGGACAAAGACTGATTAACTGCTTAGACAAACAATCAAAGCAACTGCTGATTACTGATGTATGTGTGTATGGTAAAGATTAACTTTGTTGTAGGCTTGGCTTGGTGTTTCTGGAAATTTCTGTGGCTATGTGATCCTAAATAAAAGGAAGCAACGAGGAGGTATTCTTTGAGATTTGAGTGTGTGGCCTGGAAGGAGGCAGAGGCAGCTCTGCTTAACAAATGCTACACCTCATTCTCCCTCGTTAACGAGTATAATACTTCTGAGTCTGTTTTCTCATTTGTTCCCTTTTGTTGATGTTTATTAGGAAAAATCCCTAACAGCAAGAATGCTCCACTTCATAGCTGAAAGGAAAATTTCTGAAGGTTTCTGACAGGTGCGCTGCCATATTGATTTGGTGTGAATGTAAAAGTTTGCCTGCACTGTAATGTTTGTTTTTTCTTATGTAAAAATATGGTCAAGTACAGTATACTGATGCTCAAATATTGATTTAAGGTTGGAGTTAAATTCAGGATTTAGGATTGTAATTTGTCTCCAAGAAAATTGTGATATTCATTCATTTTTTTACATAGTACCCACCCCATTGTAAGCAACTTTGGACACAGTCCTTTTATGTTAAATCAGCAGTTTTATTTAGGTCACAATATATTTTACTTTCATTTTTCATTTCAGTCCTACCTCTTTTAGCCCTTCAGCATACATTTAGCCAATGTGGCAGTAGCTCAGTGGTAGAGTGCTTTCCTGGTGATCCAGGGGTTGGCAGTTCGAATCCCGCTCTTGACGGGTGGACCACATGTGATCCAAGCTCCCACAGATGAGCGCTGCCGTTGTGTCCTTGGGCAAGACACTTAACCCCACCTCGCCCCCAGTGTCTGCGGACACTGGTAGCCCCCATGGCAGAAGATACATCGAGGCCCGTTGTGACGTGAGCCACCTGTGGGAGGATTCTCCAGCCGAGGTCCTGACCAAGCCGAAGCAAGAAGATCGTGGAGATGGTCCCCGGGCGCGCCTCGGGTGCAGCCCACTGCTCCTGATGACAGGATGGGTCAAATGCAGAGGACAAATTTCTCTAAGGAGACAATAAAAGGCTTATCTTATATCTTATAATATGACTTGCAAAACAAATTCTCCTATTTTATAGACAATAATATAAGGTCTAGTTCAGGTTATATGTGATGTCATGAAGTGGTAGTTTTCAAGATAACAACTACCTTTGGCCTTTAGTTTGGAAGAGACTGGTAATTCCACGTCCAAATGTTTCAAGTTTCAAAATTGATTGGCGATGCTCTATGGTAAATGGTCACATCTTTATATAGCGCTTTTCCACCTTCAAGGCACCCGAAATGCTTTACAACAAGGAACCACACACCCATTCACACACCGGTGTACGCAGACACTGGGGGCGAGGTGGGGTTAAGTGTCTTGCCCAAGGACACAACGGCAGCATTCATCTGTGGGAGCTGGAATCGTACCACCAACCTGTGGGACAGTGGATCTGACCGCTCAACCGCTGCTGTTTCTTATGTCAAGACTGTCATTACTGTCATTTGCAGCTATGACAACACAATATAAAAGTTTAATCACAAGCTATATTAAGTCATTTTCTAAGCTGTGAAGGACAAATAAACTAAAAATGTGTCGCTATATTTTCAGAAATTAAAGTTGGGTCGATTGCACCTGTTGTTCCAATGGCATCCTCGACTCCAGCAGAGACAATGGACGACCCTGAACATATGCCAAATACTCGATATATCCAGCCTTACCACACGGCTAATGCATGTGTGTGTAATTCCTCATTTCCTGGCTTTCGTTCTGGTTGTGAATGACTTTTTGTTAAACTAATCCCACATTAAGTCTTGGTTAGAGCAGTTTAAAGTGGGAGTGTATATAGAGCAACTGCTACAGCGGGGCTCGGGTTTCAGGGAGACAGATGTTTTTCATATTTGGGGTTCGTGCGAGGTTTTAGGAGCACTCTGCACCTGTGATTCATGTCACACTCTCAATGAGGACGTCACCGCAGTTGTGTGGACGAAACCCACTCTTACCAAGATGGAGAAGGGAGAGAGGGATTGAGGGTGGAGAGGGTGAGGAGGGAGAAATGGATGGAGGGAGGGGAAGGAAGGGAGTAAGAGGAAGTCAAGATGGAGGGAGGAGGTAAAATATAGTCACATGTTTATGGAGGATAGAAGAATAATTCAAAAACTTCTTCTTGTCTCCAAAGATCTGTACTTTACTACTCCCGTTTTTGGTTTTGCATGCATCGTCTTTCATATTGCATAGTTAAAATAATGCCTACGTATGGGAAATCTACAACAGCTGTGCTTCATTGTGTTAGAATTTGGACAATTTAAAATCATAATATTGATCTAAAACAACTTAATCAAGTAAACAAGTTTGCTGACTTCTGTGTTAGAAAACTGGTGCCCAATGGGAGCCGGCGTCGCCATAAACGTCATCACAACAAAGAGTCAGCAGCTCTAATGGATAGCTGCAGATCATGTAAGCATTTGTACCAAACTGACACATTTTACAGATTAAAACTGGCGAAGTACAGAGCAGTGGGCGTATGAAAACTGGGGTTGCTCGGTAATATGGCGTCTTGAAAATAAGTGATGAAAGCTTGCTCAAATATGCGTGAATCACTTCTTCTTTCCATATTTTGAACCTATATTCACTTAACAGAGCAGTACCACAAACACCATAGTGGCCACAACAGACCCAAGTGAACAGACTGTTCCCTGTATTTTAACGCGTCCTGTTGGAAAAATAATCAGTTTTTAATAAGTCCCTCTAGGAGCAGAGAGGGCGTCTGTCTGGGAAACAGCTCTGAGGTGTGTGCCGTGTGTTGCATTAGGCCGCTGTAAACGCTCTATAGTTTATAATGACGAACAGGGAGAGGGCTGGGATGGAATTGGCTTCGCATCTGCACCGGTAGCATTGCTCACTCACTTGTTATTACAGTCACTTTGTTGGACATGTAAGTCAATATGAAAATATGCACACACTTTATGAATAACTTTATGAATCTATGTAGATTGTATTCACTGTCCTGATGTAGTCTTGGTTTGGAACGGTCCTGGTTTAGTCCTGCTCAAGTCCAGGTTTAGTTCTGGTTTTAGCCCCAGTTGTGATTTCTTGTATATGCAAGTGTGGACGCAACCTAATTCTCAATATATTTTTACAAGTTTCCCTGGTACATTTTGTTCTCCTATAAATGTGTGTAGATAATAACACTTATAAATAAATAAATGCATATAGGGCTGGGAAAAGTGACAACAAATAAAATCTCGAATTTTTTTATACATCATGATTAAGTCAGAGCAGAGACTGCTCGTCTTTCAAACGGGAAGCTGTTTTCATTCTGATCAAATGCTATTATTTTTTTTAAAAATGCAAAATGCCTTCAGTTACATTTATATAAATATCTAATTGAAAACAAAAAAATAACCCTGCTTTGCAAGTAAGAAAGTCAGGAGCAAATTTGTTTCATAATAATCCCTGATTTCATTTTTTTTTAAGTCTCAAACCCAAATTATTTTAATCAATTGTCCAGCCTTAATTGCACACCTTCATATAACAGACTTACAGGCCAATACAGCTGTATCACTGACTGGACAAACACTCCCCCTCGATGAGGAGCAGTTATGCCAGCTCCTCTATAACTACAAACTGACCTGGACTATAATCTCACTGCATTTCACTAAATTGAGTTGTGAGTTGCATTTCAAAAAGTGAATAACTGAACCCACACTGAGTAATGAAAACCAATATTAGGTAAACAATGATGATCTGAATAAAAAAGAACAAATTGCACATCAAAACTAAAGCTTACTTATAAACACAAAGTGTAGTCATTTCTATCACTCCGCACATGTCTTTAAACAGATGTCTATGGTGGTCTATGTTGACAGTAACAAATCACAAATGAAGCTGTGACTGACGCCAACTAAAACAAAAACTGTATAAAAGTAAACACAAAATCTCCCCTCTTCAGCTCCAAATTCCTGTCTGCTGTGTCTCTTTGCGTTCCCAATTTGAGGTCCAATTTCAGGAAGTGCATCTGCCTCTGTGCATCTGCCTCTGTTTTCTGCACATGTTTTCTAAGTCTCTCAATTATTCAACCACAAATCAATGCTGGCCTGGTCCCGGTGAGAGAAAGAGGAGCCGCTCTCGTCTGGATTATGGATTTGTATCAATTTATGTGTGGCCACTCCAGTGAGAAATTGGTGGAAAACACGAGAGCTCCAAAACTGAAAATCTTCTTTAAACACTGGCGCTTTTGGAGTCCGATACAGCCAATTATCACAGGAAAGCAGGTTTATTTTTAAGGTTGAAGCTGGCTATTATTTGTGGCTCAACTCGATCAATATTTAAGCTGTGATATGTTTGATTTGGGACTTTGAAATCTGACTTAAAATTTGGAAAGTATTTTTATTTTTTGATATTTTTATGAATAAATGTGTTTTGAAAATCAGACGTATTCTATTGTAAGGGCTAGATTTAAAAAACGGAATTGTAAAATGGAAACAAAATTTGGTCGCAATAATAGCGAAAGATAAAAGGGTTTGTTTTGCTGTTAAAGTTCAAGAATTGTTATTTCAAATTGTTTTCGGTGAAGAAATAAAAATTGAAACAAAATGTAAGCTGATAAACAATAGGTAATGTACTTTTATTTATATGACTGAAAGGTACAAAAAAACAAGTGAGTACTCGAGCCCACCCCGGCACACCACTTTCTCTTCCCGACAGCCGCCCAGACCAACAGCTCATCCACCGGGAAAAATTACATAGTGTCCCTTTAAAATTGTATCAATCAATCAATCAATCAAACATTTATAAGGCGCTTTTCATACAAAATTGTAGCACAAAGCGCGATTGATTCCAGAGCCAGACTATAGAAACTAGGACACAGGTCACGTGACGTTTATGGTCAAGAGCACTGTCAGACTAAGACTGTGCATGAAAACAGACCCTCCTCCAGAAAAGTTACATAGTGTCCCTTTAAAATTCCATAAAGTGAATGATTCTAGAGGCAAAAATATAAAAACTAGGGCATAGGTCTCATTGACTTTTATGATTAGAAGCACGGTAGTGAATGTCCTGCAAAGTTTCACTAATAAATAAAAGTAACTAATAAAATAAAAGTAAATTTTGTGCATTCCTATAGGTGGCGCTGCAGCACTGACAATTGTGTTTGACATGTCAATGGAATCAGGGTCACCCAGTGAATAACTGATAGAAATTTCAGCACGATCGGACTAAACATGTGCGTGTAATAATTGCATGTCCGTAATATATTTTTCTGCTTGTAATCATGCATAGAATTGAATCCTTGAATTTGGTACAGAGCCAGTAATGTTGACATGTCTTGTCTATGTAGGGGGCGCTATAGTGTACACTTTTCATATACTTTATAGTGTATTATATTCAGGCTGAGATCACGCATTAGTGATTCAAATTTCAGCATGATTGGACTAAGCATGTGCGTGTAATAATTTTTAAACTATTTTTTGGGAGTCCTTGCGCCCCTGCTGGCCAAATGTGAAAAATGCCCCATATCCGTAATACTGTATATACTTTTTTCTTGAAATCATGCATAGAATTCATTAATTCATTCATTCATTCACTTCCCCTTTTCCAGGTCGCAGGGGCAGCAGTCCAAGCAGGATTCCGCTGCCCAGAACACAATGCACCAGCCCCCATGAATCCTTCCACAGGTGGTGGGTCCACAGGAGGACGGCTCACGTCACAACAGGCCTTGATGTATCTTCTGCCATGGGGACTACCAGTGTCCACAGACACTGGGGGCGAGGTTGGGTTAAGTGTCTTGCCCAAGGACACAACGACAGCACTCATCTGTGGGAGCTGGGATCACATGCGGTCAAACCGTCAAGAGCGGGATTCGAACCACCAACCCCTGGATCACGAGGCATATGCTACTGCCGCCCCATAGAATTCAATCCCCAAATTTGGTACAAATCTGATAATGTTGACGTTTCATGTATATGCTAGGGGGCGCTATAGTGTTCACTTTTATTATATTTCATGTTTCATTTCGGCCATTTCGGGACGGTTTCACGCAATTGTGATTTGAATTTGAGCTCTCTAGGCCAATGCCTGTGGCCGTGAGAGATCGTCAAAGAAACAGGAAATGAAGGTGTTTTTTGCCGGCGTGCTACAGGCAAACCGTAAGGAGTATCCAAAAAAAGAAAAACGGTTCGTGAGCTGTATGTGTGACATGTCAAATCTGAGCTCATTTGGACCAAACACAAGGGACTTCTCACTTTTTGCACACACCCAAGTCAAAACGGCAGCAAATTTTTGATCCAATATGGCTGACTTTCTGTTTGTCATAGGGGCGTGCTCCAATTTATCTTTTGGCTTGTCTCATTGTTCTCTATCACTGTTCTGAATGTCGTTTGCCTGCGACAAACTTTGCCTGTGCTTACTCCCATAGAGGTCTGATTCTAGGCGGCGCTGTTGAGTCAGGTCGCTTTGGGCATTGTTGCGATGTCCATTTTATCAATTTTTTCGCCGGACCGGTCGATACCCCCTGCTGATACCCCCATGTGGGACTTTTCATCCATGTTCAGGGGGTCAAAAATGCAATCATTTTGTCGAAAGAAAATAATAAAAAGAAACCGACGAAGAACATTAAAGAACATAAAAAAATAAACACACATTTGAGGAGAAGAATAGCAAACATCAAACATCACTTTTGCTGGATTTACTGGTATATGATACAATGTCCCCACTACTGAAGTAAACAATAACGGGATAATAATGGACTTAAAGGTTCACTGAGGAACTTTTCTGTGTAACCTCTGCCTGGATGAGTATGGTATTAAACATCTATCTACAGGTGTTTTTATTTTATCGCTTGCCTTTCCACCGATCTGACCTGTCACATGGCATCATCTGCTCGTATGCATGAAGGCAGATACGTTTAAAGGAAAATTAACATTTTTTTTACAATCTGAGCCTTCTTTCGGCAATAAAACAAGTAGTTTTACTCACCCATAGCAGTTTGGAGCAGTATCGCAGAACTTATGTTGAGCCGTTCTGTTCTTCTATGATCCCGTATCCGTTAGCGTGAGTGCTCGGGGCACTGATTTGCGGTGTCCAAATAACACAAACTTTAGCACTTTTCAAATCACAGAAGATCGCTGTATCAGGGTAGACTTTTAGTAGATTCCAAAACGGCCTGAAACCCGATATCGCAACAGAAAAGTAAAGTTCAGAGCGGTGTTAGCTTCTTTCGGACTAGCGGTGTTTACAAAACAGCTGAGTTCACGCATGCGCACTGTCCTCTCTGATGACGTCATCAAATGAAACTATAGCTGGATATCGGGTTTCAGGCCGTTTTGGAATTCACTAAAAGTCTACCCTGACACAGCAATCTTCTGTGATTTGAAAAGTGCTAAAGTTTGTGTTATTTGGAGAGCGCAAAGTAATGCCCCGAGCATATGATACGAGCACCATGTTAACGGATACGGGATAATTAGTAGAACAGAACGGCTCCAACATAACTTCTGCGATACCACTCCAATTGACACCAAACTGCTATGGGTGAGTAAAACTACTTGTTTTATTGCCGAGAGAAGGCTCAGATTGTAAAAAAAAACGTTACTTTTCCTTTAATGCCATACTGCGGAACATTTCAGACAAAGGCAAAAGAAAAATTAAAATCTGACGACTATGGATCCTACATGGTCGACTGATGGATTACGCAGGCAAAGCAATACGATTTCCATGGAGATAAGCAAGTGGCAGGTTCCCTTTAATGCAAAAGTTACATAGTGCATCTTTAATCTATGCGCAATTGAATGAAAAATCATTAGAGTTTGTATATAAGGTGTTCATATAAGGTCCTAGCAGCATTGTTTGAGAATTTCTTCGGTTCTGATTTTGTTTGGGAGCCCGTCAGCGTTTGAAACTTAATTCTAAAAACTGAAATGAGAAACGCAGTTACAGGATTGACTTAATTTGACAAGTCTGGACTTTTTCCAGTTTTAGCTCCCTGCTCTGTTCGTGACCACTCTGGGCCATTCATTACACAGAGTTTGTCAAAGGCGCCTTGCTCATTAACCCAGCTCTAGTTCACTACGCAGTCCTAATAAAAAGGCCTCAAAATAGACCGGTTTAAGATCGGTTTAAAGGCAAAAAACATACCACTGGCAGCAGCAGTCACACATGGGAGAGTTGGGAGAATAATGAGAAAAATAACTAACCCACCGTGGTTAGAGAGAGCATGGGTTAACGCCACAAACTCTTCTAAGCAAAGGGGATGTTGTTCTGAAAGCTGCTGCAGGGGTTTAGCTGTAGTTTGGCGCCCTCTAGTGTTAGTCTGTGCTGTCCAGAGTCAAAGCAAGGGCAAACAAATACAACTTTTATAATGAATTTAAATGAAAATATCAAGTTTTTCTATGCAAACAGTAGACAGTCAAATTATATTATGTTTAAGTGTTGACGACAATTAACGAGGCTTTTTAAAGAACCCATATTAAGCTATTTTCTGACCTGTGTTATAATATAATCCACACTATGATAACAGGAGAAGTTCAATTTGTCAACTGGACAAAGTTTGTTTGGTTGAAAACGTTTCGCCGCTCATCCGAGAGGCTTCGTCAGCTCTAATAAGAATACTGGTAAGACACTTGCTTATATCTTGCTGTAGGGAGGAGCTACCTAGCTAACTACTTTCCGGAACTATCTCATAGGTAGCTCCTCCCTACAGCAAGATATAAGCAAGTGTCTTACCAGTATTCTTATTAGAGCTGACGAAGCCTCTCGGATGAGCGGCGAAACGTTTTCAACCAAACAAACTTTGTCCAGTTGACAAATTGAACTTCTCCTTTTATCATGGATTCTACCTGGACGACTGAGGGACTTTTCACGCAATATAATCCACACGTTTAACACACAAACTCTGCATATTTAGGCCTTCTCTCAACCAGAAAATACTCTGTTCCACCTTCATCATGTCATGTGGTAATACAGGACGCACTCCACTGTGTTTTTAAACTCTATACACCTTCACTAGAGTCATTTGGACGATTTCAGCATTGCCAATCTCAATTTAACTAAAGGTAAAAGTAGCTGTTAACTTGAAAACTACCACTACGTGACATCACAAGGTGGAACAGAGCATTTTGAGCTTTGGAGATGTAGACAGACCAATAATAAATGATTACTCAAACACGTGAGAATGAAACAAAACACAACTCGAGGTATGTTTCTGATGAAGTATCAACATTATAACATGGCTTAAAGCTCACAAGAGTCAATTTTGTGTAAGTAACATTTAAGTAATAAACATTATTTTGTATATTTTTGCACTGACTTTGTAATAATAATAATAATAATAATAATAATAATAATAATAATAATAATAATAATAATAATAATAATAATAAGAAGAAGAAGAAGAAGAAGAAGAAGAAGAAGAAGAAGAAGAAGAAGAACTTATTTATTTATTTATCAATTTATTTATTTATTTTGGGCAACTAAGCAACTTACATTCTTTTAAAAGTGCAATAACATAAATAATAATAAACAGAGATAACAACAAAAAAACAAACAAAAACAAAACTTGCACAAAATTTGTCCAAAAAGGAGTGGGAAGAAGAAAACTTTTTTAATCCCACCCCCTCAACTTCAATTTGGTTAAAAACACTGTAGTTTTCATCACAAGCAGTTGTGTTATAATCGTTTCGGCATCCAGTAGTGAATTCATAGAAAATCCTGTTAAAATTGAGTTTCTTCAAATGTATAATATCGGTCCAAATATGTAAACACTGGATACATACAACTGCAAAATAACATGTATTTAAACATGTATTTAAACAAAAATAAATCCATTAATTGTACTCGGATGTGTCCATATATGACCCCTGTGTGTAATGCCCATGTAATAGCATTAGCTGGATATTTGTGTCATGTGAAAGCTGTTTTCTCACAACGCTGAGAATGTACCAAACAGAGTAAAGGGAAAATACAGGCTCAAACCTGATCAACAAAGTCTCCAGCTGTAATTTATTTTTATTGGGTCAATCTCTCACCTGATCCTCAAGTACAGTGACTATTGAAAAGCAATAACAAAGAATAGACAGTGAACTTTAACAGTACTACAATGAGACGATTGAAACTTGGGAAGAGACAGGACTTGGACTATAGTCAGTAAGTAAAGCAGTAGTTAAAGGTACAGTGTGTAGGATTCGTGGCGCATAGGTGGTGTAGGTACCATGCACTTCCTCTTTTGGCTACGGCAGACCTCGAGGGTCACCCGGGCGCGCCGTAACGCGGACAGCTCGCATACCAGCGTGCACCCGGCACTGTGCGAGCTCTCGCCGACAACTACGGTATAAATAAAACCAGTGTTGTATAAAGTACTGGAAAATCAAACTCAAGTAAAAGTATAGGTACCCCTCCCAAAAATGACTTTGGTAAAAGTCGAAGTCACTGACTGAAATGTTACTTGAGTAAAAGTCTTAAAGTATCTGGAACTTCTTGTACTTAAGTATGACAAGTAATGTAAAAATAAATGTACTCAAGTAATGTAATTAAAAGTACAAGTAAAAGTATCAAGCAAAGGCAGTCTGAATTTAATATTTGTTTTTTTTAATAACAGTGCTGAAAATAAGGCACACATAACACCATTGAAGGAGCGTTTTTGGAGGAAGAGGGTTTTTTGCAATTGGGCCCTTAATTCTACTGTAAAACACCATGTTGGGCTCACCCATGGTAGTTTTGTGTCATATGGAGCACTGTCGAAGATATTGGGTTTGGTGATATCCATGAAACGCCGTCCTATGAGCAAGTAAATGCAGGCACAAAATATGTTATTTGTAATTTAATAATTATGGTACGGTAGCACTAATGACGTGTAGTAAATGTTCTTGTTTTAAAAGATCTGGGTTGTGTGGGGATGTTGATTGATTAAACTAGCTGCATGAAACCAACAGGTGTAGGCTGATTGTCATGCGCAAGTAGTGAACAAGCCCAGACACGTCCTGACTTCCTTGCAGTCAGTAGAGTTTTTTTTTGTAACCAGTAACTAAACGGCACATTAAAAATGTATCGGAGTAAAAGTATGCAATTAAATTCGGAAATGTAGTGAAGTAAAAGTAAAAGTTATCATTTTTTAAAAAACTCAAGTAAAGTACAAAGTCTCCCAAAATGTACTTAAGTACAGTAGTGAAGTATTATTACTTTGTTACTATACAACACTGAATAAAACGCGGTCCCGTTCACTGTCGTGTACCATGACAATCTACACATCAAATGAAACCTTACAGTCTCCTCTTTTTGACTATGCAATTCATTTCCCGGCACAACAATCACTCCCCGAGCACATGGGGCTTTTATACGGAAAAGCACAAAACGAGGTTTGTTACTTAGCTTACCTTTGAAGGCTCTGCACAGGTCAAACTCTGTATTTCACCATAAGGTTGGTGTCAATCTGTCCGTAAGGATCCAGCGAATAAAATCCAGTAAAACAATTTAGTCCAAAACACGTGTTAGATCCATTACGACGTGTGATCCGGGACATGCTTGTCGTTGTTTACCCAAAACCACGAGCCTTGCCGAAGGCGAAGGCGGAGCCCAAATGTCCTTCTGCGGCTCTCATAATCAAAATGGCTGCCTCTACATGGGGTCAATCCCCCTTTTATGTGACTATATCTAAGTCCAAAAGAATACTTTGATTTCACGATGGAAGTGAAAAGGCTTGGAAAACAATATATTTTTGAATGGGTATCTTCAATTTCGGTAATTAACGGGTGAAAATCTTACACACTGTCCCTTTAAGTAAGCATTACACGGGTAACGAGCCATGTGTTATGCAATTTTAACCCAAAAGCTTTTCAGATTCCATGCTGAGACATTTCAGTTGGTAGCCATGTACAAGCAAATTAAACAACTTGGAGCCGTGCTTTATGCAGTTCTAACGCACTACGACTTCGCGGCTGCAAGTTGTTTAATTGTGAATCTGAAAAGCTTTCCACTGTCTGTGTCTCAAATACTAGTTTTTTCAGTGTTTTAAATGAAACTAGTCTCTACATTCTCTTCAGAGCAGTGAGCCAAATAACCAAAATATCGTGGGCCATCACAATATATCGAATAACAAGTCTCTTTCCTTAAATTCATTGTTATGGTGCAGCAAAAAACGGAGGGAACAACATAGACCATGATCCTTTGCTGTTTCAGTGCAGACTACATGAAGAAATAACTGTTATTAAGCACTTTTAAATCTTAATTCTTTGTATTGTAACAGGAATAGGAATGCTGAAGGTTTTTTAAAAGGAAAAAGTAACATTTACACTTTTGTAGACTCCACAAAATATCAAAATAAATATCGTATAGTGAGATGCACATCATGGAAGTAAGAGATTTGTAAATTCTTGCATCCCTAGTAGTAGCTATGATCAGTTTCTCTTATGTTATCCCAGATTTATAATATATTCTTCTGCGAAGACATTTTATTTCAAGGTGCACTAACTTTTCAGGTAGAGTCCATCACCTGCTTGTTTCCATAGAGATGTTATTGCAATATGGCATTAAAGTCACCTTTAGCTCCATGGAAACAAGCAGCCAAAGTTACACATCAGATCTGTGGAGAATCAAGCCTGCTCACAGTAAGAATACATACTTTAACTTAAAATTAGACAAACTTTATTGATCCACAAGGGAAATGGTTTGGGTAGTAGCTCACACATCAAATATAATATATATAACAGAGGGTAACAAAAAATAGATGGAATAGCAAAAAAGAGCAATAAACCAGTGTGAAATGAGACATAATTATATATAAAAAAAATATATATAAATATAAATATAAAATACAATATCAAAGAAGATGTCCAATCCCAGCTATATACAGTTGTAGGGAGTATTATCTGTTACATAAGGGTGAGTTGTTGTACAGTTGGGCGGCACGGTGGCTGAGTGGGTAGCGCTCATGCTTCACAGCAAGAATGTTCCGGGTTCGATCCCCGGGTCGCCTGGGCCTTTCTGTGTGGAGTTTGCACCCGTGTCTGGGTGGGTTTCCTCCGGGCACTCCGGTTTCCCCCACCAACCCAAAACATGCACCATAGGTAAATCCTCCAGCTTAGGTCCTGACCAAGCCAAAGCAAGAAGATCATGGAGATGGTCCCCGGGCGCAGTAATGTGCTGCCCACTGCTCCTAATAACAGGATGGGTTAAATGCAGAAATGGAATTTCCCCACTGTGGGACTAATAAAGGCATAGCTTTCTTTCTTTTTCTTTTCTTTCTTGTAGGGAGTATTATCTGTTACATAAGGGTGAGTTGTTGTACAGTTGTAGGGAGTATTATCTCCTCTGTCCCTCTATGGTCTGGTGCAGTGGGTGAGCAGGAGTGTCCATGATGGAGAGCAGTTTGTCCAGCGTTCTCCTGTCCCTCACTGTGACAAATGTCTCCACCTCACAGCCGATCACGTGACCAGCTTTGCGGATCAGTTTGTCCATTTTACTGTTGCTGCTCTCCCAACAGACCACAGCGAAGTCCAGGTCGCTGGCCTCCACAGACTGGTAGAAGATCTCCAGTATCTTCACACATTGAAAGACCTGGGCTTTCTCAGGAAGTACAGTCTACTCATGTTCTTCTTGTACACAGCATTACAGTTGTCCCTCCAGTCCAGCCTGTTGTTCACATGGACGCTGAGGTACTTGTAGCAGTCCACGATCTCCACATCATGACCCTGGATGGTAAATAGGCTCTACTTGTGTCCTCTTCCTCCTGAAGTCAATCACCAGTTCCTTGGTTCCTCCTTAATAGTGTTTTACCGCAAAGAAACACAGTGAAAAACATGCATTCTTGCTGTAATTGAATAAATACAAAATAGATCATGCTGTACAGGGGAACATTCAAGGCTACAAGCAGCTGGCACTCAAATCTGATAAGCCTGAGACAGCATTTTCTGTATTCTCTATTGTTATTGCGAAAAGCACTCCGGTCATTCATCACACAGACCTCAAAACAAAGCGTGCGCCCACATTAAACTCATATTTTACTATTGCATCACTTTTCTTTATAAATCTTCTCATCTGTCAGTGTCTGTGGTTCTTCATATCTTTGGACACTCACCCCAAACCTCAGAGCTGCTGTGTTCCTCCCTCTGCACTTGCATCTCTATCCACAAAAACCAGCTCCAGATTTAGAACCAGCCTAAGAAGGGACCTGGGCTATTACTATGGGCTTCTTGTGTTTGGATTGGCACAGGGGCCGCTGCAGTGCATTGTGGGTAGGCTGCCTGTAACACTGGGTATACACAACGCTCTGAAAAGCCTTTCTTTCAGACAGAAGCCAGAGACATAATGCAATGTTTGGGATTGAAATTAGAGGAGGGACTGTACTCTGTTGGTCAAAACCATCTCTGCTGCAGTGTTTGTTTACAAGTACATGCAAACTGGTATTCAACTTTTATGTTTAAACGTCTTTTATTTCGCAAAATTGACTCACGTGAGCTTTGTGCTTGGAATGTTGTTTCCTCATCAAAAACATCTGGAGTTGTGTTTTGAGCAATCCTGCATTATTTGTCTGTTATTTGACTATACATTTCCAAAGCTCAAAATGCTCTGTTCCACCTTGTCATGTCATCAAGTGGTAATTTCCAAGTTAACGGCTACCATTTACCTTTAGTTCAGTAGAGATGGGCAATTCCATGGCTGAAATGATTCAAATAACACTAGTGAAGGTTTATGGAGTTTAAAAACACATCACATCACATCACAAGGTGGAACAGAGTTTTTTTCTTTTTGAGAGAAGAACTCGTATACTCGCGTATATATTCAGGGTTTGTGTGTTAAACTTGTGCGAATTAAACAAAACAAAACTCCAGGTATGTTTGTGACGTGGAAACAATATTGTAACAGATCAGAAAACAGCGTAATATCGGCCGCCAATAACTCATCGTTCATGTAGAAATGCAGAAATAAGTTGGCTCTTGGGGTCAGATTATGATACATTTACATACATTAACTAACCCTAACCCTATGCTGGCCAAGAGCTCAAAGGAAAGACATTTTAATTACAACAAAACAGCCGATTTGGTCAGCCAAGAAACTAAGAACATTTTTATAGTGTTTTAGAACTACAGACATAGCTCGTGGAAGGGTTGAACCTGAATTTCCATCTAACATTTACCTTAAAATACATGACTTAACACACCACTGCAACTTTCTGGAGGTCATTTCTTTTGCTGGACTCCATAGAAACAGAAAGATAAAACCTCCTTCAGACCAAATAAGAAGCAAGTGTGCGGAGAGGCAAGTCCACTCCGAAAAAGGATTGGAGCGATCGACCGATATGGGTCAGCATGGCCGATACCAATAGTTTAAAATCCAGAGAAAACGATGGTCGATCAGCTCTTCCGATATTTTTGGGCCAATATATAGAGCTGGGCGGTATGACCAAAAATTAATATCACGTTATTTTTCAAAATTATATCGGTATCATGGAATTTGATGTTTTTTTTTTCATGCATGACTATGTGTTAACACCATTTCCTAATAATTTAGAGAATAATTACTGCAATAAATTTGACTTGGTAAAACATATCTGGGTCCAGTGCTTTAATCATCTCCTTGAAGCACCTTTCTCAACAGGACTAAGTGGGTCCATATATAAATGGAGAGTAACAGCGTTGGTAATATCGTTCCACCTTTTGCTTTTCTTGTCGTAGGCAGTCCCCGTAGCAAACGCGTCTTTGAGTGACGTCTGACGTCTACAACTTTAGCCCGACGACATTTACAGAATATGTTTGATTGATCAGCGTCAGATTTTTTAAAGCCAAAGTACTTCCACATACCTGACACGGCTCCTTTTTTCGGTATAAGTTCCTCTATTTCTAACAACAACGTCCATGTTGTTTACCGCTCAACACACACTGTAGCCGCGTCCCAATTCAAGGGTTATTTCTCCGTGTGCGTAATTTGTGTGGTGCATGGTGTTAGCATTAGCGTTAGCAACGTGTCTGCGGCTCCATGGACTTTTGCAGCTTTCGGAGCCGCCGAAAAAGCAGCCGAAAAAGCAGCGGAGACTGCAACCCTTAAATTGGGACAAGGCTTACGCTTCCACCGCTCTCATGCCACTGCAAAACAGTTTCCCGGCGCGACGTTCCGCCGCTCTGTGTTCCAGACATTTTGTACACGCACACACTCACCGGTATTGCAGTAAATGAAGCATTCATATAATTTAAAAAAAAACATTGGTATTCGGTATGAACCGGTATACCGCCCAGCCCTACCAACACATAGGGCAGATTTCGATTATTTTCCACAAACTGTTATTAAAATCTAACTAAAGTCTCATCCACAGCACTTTTTTACCACAAACCTTTAAGAGAGTTGTGTAGTCATGTTTTGTGCAGTTGTTTCTTTGCACTACAGTATTGAAATAAAGCTTTGTGTGTACTTTTTAAGCAGCAGGTGGGGAAAAATAAAATATCGGACTGTGTTGGAGATTTGGCTGATTACAGATACACTAAAAAGTCCAAATATCGATCTACAGACCAAATAAGAGTCAGGTTTGTGGAAATGCAAGCCCACTCAGAGTAAAGATGCACGTTTTGACAGTGCAATAAAAGCATCCAAAACTCTGCTAAAAAAAAAAATGGCAAAAAAGTTCCACAATGAGGCTTTAATCTGAATTCTCCTCAAATGCCACCGTCCTTACCTACCTCTCTTAACCTCCTCTGACATCCCAAAATCACTCCTCTCGGGCTCTTGCATAAACTTCATATTTTGACCAGTTCCAGAGAAAATACCAAAACTGGAGATCATAGCCCAAAGATTAAAGGAAGTAGCCCCAAAATGCAAAAATAATAACAGAGAAAGAGGTCTGAAAATAGAGCGGGTTTAAATACATAGCAGGGAAATCCTATCCTGCACAGAGGGACAGATATGTAATTTGAAAAAAAAAAGAAAAAAAAATACATGTAAGGGGGTAATTATAGACCATGAATGGACAGAATGAGCTGAAATAATAAAATTCCACCTTAAAGCTCGTGAGGAGAAGGGCCTTGGGTCTAAAATGGACGCAGCCACCCACTGCTACTGCTGGCCTTACGGGAATCATCGCTCACTTGTTAACTCTCTATTCACTTTGGCTCTGCACGATACAGGAGCAGGAGCGACTAGTGTTTTGGTTTTGTTCCGTACTATAAATGTGCTTAAAAGTGCACTATATAACTTTTTGGTTAGTGGTTCATCATCTACTTTTGAATGGATTTGTCAATATTCTGCCTGGAATGCTCCACAGTATGACTTTAAGCAGCTCTGCTTTATATTGATCCAATTACAAGTGGTTTTATAGCTCAAAAATGCCTAGAAAAACAGACGGACTGAGCGGGGCCTCTCCACAGATCTGACCTGTAACTTGGTCTGGTTTGGTCTCCATGAAGACAGAAAGTAAAGCATTTGACGGACCCTCCACCAAAAAAGTTACAAAATGCTTAAATGTTTAAATTACTTTTTACATTTCACATGGTACAATATCTGTTAAATGATGCTAAAATATTTAAGGAAAAGCATTAGGTGACGTATAAACGGGCTGTACCAGATTCTCTTCATGTAAAATGATTTGCTCCAGTAGAGATATATTCTGAAAGCAGCTCTTAGGGTCAAAATGAGATGTTTCTATTCTGTGTGAAACAGGAAGTAAAGCTGGTGTGCTGTTAGCATGCTAGTTGTTGTTGTTTTAGTGAGAAACTCCACTCTGGCCTCTGTTCTAAAAATTGGAAAAAATGTTGAATGATCAGGATGCTAAGAATAGGTCTAACTTAGGATTACTGTGAAAAATTAAAAATGAACCATGACTTTCACGTTAAAGTTGCACTGTGCAACTTTACTGGTGGAGGGTCCGCTACTGATTTGTCTCCATGGAAATGCTATAGCTTTGCCTGGAATATTACATGGTATTGCATTAAACATATGGATCTAGAGTTTATTCATTACTTGTTTTAGATTAGATTAGATTCAAGTTTATTGTCATTACACATGTATAAATACAGGTAACGAAATGAGGTTTAGCATCTAATCAGAAGTGCAAGGAGCAGCAAGTGCAATATATACAGTATATACAATATTGATTAATTACATTTTGATTGATTAATTGCATTAATATAGCGCCTTTCATGACACCCAAAGCACTTTACATTGTTCATTCACTCCACACTTGATGGTGGTAAGCTACAACTGTAGCCACAGCCAGAGGTGGGACAAAGTCATTGCTGGGCAAGTCCCAAGTAAGTCTAAGTCTTTTGCACTCAAGTCCGAGTGAAGTCCCGAGTCAAGAGTATCCAAGTGCCGAGTCAAGTCCGAAGTCAAAGCTCACAAGTCTCAAGTCGAGTCCAAAGTCCTAGCATTTTAGTTTCGAGTCATGTCGAGTCCCCTTTACAAACAAATACAATTTCTACAAATCATATAATGTCTGCAAGATCTGTATTCATTTTACCTTCTTACACCATATCAAATAACATTAGAAAAAAATGAAAGGATCCAGGTGTGAAAAACATGTTATAATATTCCCAAAAAGTCTCATGGTTGTTTTAGCTCAAAGCAGTGTTTCTACTAAATACTGAACAAAAAGGTCCGAAAACTTATGACAGTGATTTCAGTCTTTGTGCAGCTTCAGGTGCCGAACAAAATTGGACGTTGTGGAAGCTCCGTCTGTAATCTTTGACCCGCACGTTCTGCATATTGCCGTTTGTTTTTTGTTGACAACTTCGCAGTTTTTATAACCAAACGAAATCACCTTCGGCATCATTTTGCAAACTGGCGCGTGGATGCTTGTTTCCGCATCATTTGTTGTGCAATTTGCCTTGGATGCGGTTGAATGAAAGCAACGTAGATCTACTGTGATTGGATGTTGTGCAAGCCGCGCGCACATGCACATTTTCGCAGATTCACAAGTACAACGTGTGCGGTCCTTATCAACATACTTTTAGAGTTTTTTTTTCATTGGACGTAGCAAGTCATCACAAGTCAAAAGGCCTAAGTCCAAGTGGAGTCACGAGTTATTGATATTGAAGTCCAAGTCGAGTTGCAAGTGTTTGTACATTTTGTCGAGTCAAGTCTAAAGTTATCAAATTCGTGACTCGAGTCTGACTCGAGTCAAAGTCACATAACTCGAGTCCACACCTCTGGCCACAGCTGCCCTGGGGCAGACTGACGGAAGCAAGGCTGCCAATCTGTGCCATCGGCTCCTCCGACCACCTCCAACACTCACACACACAGACATCACTTTCATACTAGGCAATGTGGGTGAAGTGTCTTGCCTAAGGACACAACAACTGGCACATCACTGTGGCACCTGGAATTCCCAGCGGTCTCCCATCCAAGTACTAACCAGGCCTGGTCTTGCTTAGCTTCTGAGATCTGACGAGATCAGGCTTTGACAAGCAGGTATGGCCACAATATAGACAGTATGGTTGTGGTGAATTATGTACAAATAAAGAGAGCAATATGAACATGTGGGAATACAATACTAATAATGTTATTAATCTGTGTAGGGGATATAAACAGATGTATTATAAACAAGACAATATTTTGTGTTTCTATTGCACAAAAATATGATAATTCCTTATGTGAACAGGGGTGACTCTTCACAGATCTGAATTGTAATGTAGCATAGTGCTTTAACTTGCTCATCTCCCTCGTCATAAAATAGGTTTACTTTACACTGTGGAACATTTTAGACAAACCAATAATGCTTCTATGGAGACGAGGAAGGCAGACAATCCAGGAGGAATGTTACAGCGTGCACCTTTAAGAAGACCTATAAGAAGAAATCTGGTACCTCTATGGTACTGAAAAAATGTGTCAAATGCAGAAAAATGCAGAAAACACAAAACAGACAACATGCACCTTAACTTCAACCATTTCCACAGCTCTGCACTCACATCTTATGCGGAATGAAGCGTATGATTAAGTTAACCTGCAATGACGCACTGAGGAAGAAATTGGTTTATCAATGAAGATCTGAACAGAGAGTCCAAGTGCGATGTTTAAAAACTAGAAAAGGCCATTTTGGGGGATTTGAAAGTGCTAAAGAGTATGATATTGTTATGGTAGACCTATGGGTTTCAGCTTTCTACTATAGGAGACTTTTCAAGGAACATTCAAATTTATGTAATAGTTTGTTTAAACTGGTAATCGCCATGGCAGCAGTCCTAATTTGTAGTCATTCTGAAAACTATGGAGACTAATTACTATTTGAGTACCGAGATGGGGGTTTAGCCGATTGTATATTGACTTACTGGGGCCAAGCTATACATTTTACTTTTAAAGGGCGCCTATTACGTTTCAAATCTATGTTATAATCGTGTTTCGCTATCAAAAACATAACTGGAGTTGTGGTTTGTTTCATTCATGTTTAACGCACAGATTTTGCATATTTAGGCTGAGTTCTTCTCTCGAACAGAAAACACTTTTTAAACTACATACAAATCACCAGAATCATTTGAATTATTTCATACCTGGAATTACCAATCTGTATTGAAATAAATGTAAAAAGAAGCTGATAACTTGAAAACTATCGCTTCACGACATCGCAAGGTGGAACAGGGCATTTTGAGCTCTGAAGATGTAGACAGGCTAATAATAAAGGATTACTCAAATGTGTGAATGTTTAAAAAAAAAAAAAAAAAAGTTTGCTTTCTGAAAGGTCCCATGGCATGAAATTTTCACTTTCTGAGGTTTTTGAACGTTAATGTGAGCTCCCCTACCCTGTTTAGCCCCCCCCCCCCATGGTTAAAAGTTGTGAAATGTCTAAACTGAGCATTTGCAATCCTTTTCTGCGTTACAAAAAATCGGAGCTCAAACGGGCGATTTTGAACAAGGCACCTTATTGACGTCAGATCGAAAAAAGAAATGCAAATGCAGTTCCACCCCCGTCTGTCTGTACTCAGCGTCTCTGTAAATCACGCCCAGAGAGTTTGGACTGCGAATGCGCTAGGCAATGCGAAATGCGTTTTTTTATTTGCCTGGAGGCACGTCCGAGTGTTTCTAGGTTCGGAAGTCCTTTATCTGAGCCTCTGGACCTTTGAACAGCAGTGGTTTAATTTTATTTTATGTGGAAATGTGTTTATTTTTCAATGGAACGCTTCAAATCTCTCCCCTCGTGCAAAAACAAGGAAATGGATCAGCTGTCGGCTCTGAGCGGAGAGTTTGGCCACACCCCCATCCTCTACTATTGGCCAGCTCTTTTCTCCTCATTTGCATTCAAGCAACAACGCCCAGAATAAAGAGTTTGAGAGAGATATTTATGACTCTTTCTCATCTTATCTCTGTTCCTCATGCACTGAGTCTTGATTTTGAAGAAGGATTCATTTACAGTATTAGGGAACCATTAAGGAGCCATATAAAAGCATCAAGAAGTACCATGTCATGGGATCTTGAATAGGAAACATTAGAACGTGGCTCAAAGCTCACAAGAGTATATTTTTTTGCGTAATATAGGACCTTTAAGATACCCCTATACATGTATACATTGCTGTGGCTATAATATAAAAACATAAAAACAATAATTATGTTAAAATCTTAAGACACTGCCCATAGTCCGTGGTAGGTGACACTTCAAACGGCCAGACCACTTCATTAGCCTGTGTCCCTCCTCTGCTCCACTGATCTCCATGTTATAAGTGTCATGTTATACCTGATGGATCACACCCCTGTCTGCAGCCCCCCCGTTTACCCCCATTAGCCCTCTATGGGTCATTATGATGCACTGCGTGTGTTTGGATAAGTGGATTTGATAGATGACAGCGCGCTACCAGTGTCACGGTTCATATAATTATGCCGCTAACCTTTCATTTAAAAGCTCTGATGGTTTGTCACAGTGTTCAGATGGAAACCCAAAAGGGACACTGGAGAGGATCTGGCGCAGGAGGCTAAAGGGAGATTTCAGCGCTAATACAAGCTGACATTTAGTGGTGGCGGCAAAGTACTAAAATAAAAATATGTCTGTGTTTTGGTAATTTCGTTAAATTGTGGTTACAAAGTGCATATGGGTAAAAACCGTGGAAGTATGAGATCTGGGAGATGAATCAGAGATGGAGTCGTGTTGGTTTCAATGGCCGAGATCATTGGTACATGTGGCTAAGTTATTTTGTCTTCCGTGTTACTTCCTGAATACTTGCCCAGTGCTGTCTACCATGGCATGACAGAAACCTGCATCACATACTCAGCTCAATCAAGAGGGTATACTTTATACCCTTTATACATATTATTTCAAAATATGTTTTAAAATGTTGGTATTTTCTCTTTCTTCTTTAATGTTTTACATGTTTTATTTTACTGGAAAGCATTTTTGTCACCTTGAGTGTTCTAGAGAGCTCTATAAATAAAGATTGACTGGTAAAAATGTATCAAAATGTATGTGTTGTTTGTATTATGTAGTGCTTGCAACATTTATGCTGGAAGGTATGCCACCTACTTGTCTCTATGACGATGTTACTTTGCCTGAAAAGTTCCATAGGATGTCATTAAACTTGACTAACTTGCCTCCTGGACGCCTCCCTCGGGAGGTGTTCCGGGCATGTCCCACCAGGAGGAGGCCCCGGGGAAGACCCAGGACACACTGGAGGGACTATGTCTCTCAGCTGGCCTGGGAACGCCTTGGGGTCCCCAAGGAGGAGCTGGAGGAAGTGTCTTGGGTGAAGGAAGTCTGGGAGTCCCTGCTTAGACTGTTGCCCCCACAACCCGCCCCCAGATAAGCAGAACAAAAATGGATGGATCCTTAACAAATGTGACACAAGTTGTCCTGGAGGCATTTTGAGTTAGTCACAGATTCTGAAAGTGTAGATTCTAAGCTTTCCAACGAATAATATCATAATATGCAATATGTATGCACCTATCACGTATTATACACGGACTTTTGGCAGCTAAATTATCTGGAGCTTCGGAGAAACGGACGTATCCCAAACGAACGTGTTCCATGTCCCGAGGTGAGAGTTCCTTCTTACGTAGCATTAACGTAGCAAGTTAAGGATTTTCCCCAGTTTCACTGTCAAAAATGTATAATGCAGAATTTCATGAGAATAACTTTTGAAATTCCGCGTACATGTTCACGAGGCTCGCTCACAGCTGATTGGCGTACAGGCGCAAACACAACATAAGCCAATTACAACAAACACAACAGCGCTAATCATCATGATTGGCAGAAGCGCGATCGGTGGGTAATTATGGTGATTTATACACGCCCCCTTTTCTTTCAGAAAAACAAGACAATTTAAAATACAAAATGTATGCTTTTAATGCAACAAATGATGTTATCTGAAACATGGAGTGGCTTCTTTATGATCTCAACTAGCACATTCTGAAAAACAATAAAAATCACAAATTATTGAGAAAAAACAAACAAACTAAAAACTTAATTTTCTCAGTTTCACAAATGCCGAGTTGAAGCATTTTTTCAGGTGGACACAAATATGCATTCTTATGTGTGCGTAGTCAACCTGCTTGTCTCCATGGATTTTAATGCCTTACTGTGGAACAGAAGCAAAACATATCCATGGAGACGAGGAGACGCACCTTAAAATTACCCTACCACCTTCACGTGTTTAAACCAGTGACACTCAACAGGGTCAAGACATGGGCCATGTTTGTTGACATCAATCACTATGCAACCTCAGCTTCACCTTTGACCTGAACAAGAACAGCACATACCTAAAAACATTCTCGACATATCTCACCAAGGTGCCAACAGATCTCAGAAAACATATTTTTCTCTTCATATTTTCGCCTGGAATAAAAGCAGAAAATGATCAATGAAAACTGTGGTGGTAGACAGAATACTCAAGGTTAGACTTAGACAAACTTTATTGATCACAAGGGAAATTATTTCATTATTATTTTATTATTATTAAAGGTGCACTGTGTAACTTTTTGGTTGGGGGTCCGTCACCTGCTTGTGTCTACGGAGATGTCATTGCTCTGCCTGGAAATAATTTTAATGTTAATCTGTATGGGTTCCCTTCTAAAAGTGCGTTAACTCTGGCTCGTCTCAGCCCGGTTCTGCTCCGGTTCTGGAGCTCACGCAAGTAGGTCCGGTAAGTAGTAAGTAAGTAGTAAGTAAGGTCTGGTAAAAAGTGATATACAGTGGTACCTCACCTTACGAAAGACCCAACAAACAAAGTTACGAAACGCCTTCACGTTAAATTTTGGTCTCTAGATACGAAAGAAAATTCAAGTTACGAAATGCGAAATCTCAAAAATTCAAATAATGCGTGCTCAACCACACACATTATACGCTTTTCTCAGACTGAATTTAAACTTTTCTCAGATTTTCAACAAAATTATTAATAGTGAAGTGTGGGGGGAAGGGGGAGGGGGGAGAAAACTGCGCGGACACGTGTGATAGCACAGCATGACCCAGCGTGGGGCTGCCAGCAGGTCTAGACCTGGACTAAACCAGGACTGGACCAGGACTAAACCTGGACTAAACCAGGACTAAACCTGGACTAAACCAGGACTAGACCAGGACTAGACCAGGTGGATTAAAGCGCCGCGTGCGGGTCTATTTCCTGGTTTCGTTTGAAGTCACGGCTGAGGCGAGCAGCGAGGGGGACCGCACGCAGTCTGAGCGCATGAACGAACGCATACAAGAGCCGCGGTGGTCTAGACCTGGTCTAGACCAGGTCTAGAGGAGGCACGGTTTGAGCACGGGTCTCGTCCATGCGCTCAGACTGCGTGCGGTCCCCCTCGCTGCACGCCTCAGCCGTGACTCGAAACGAAACCAGGAAATAGACCCGCACGCGGTGCTTTAATCCACCTGGTCTAGTCCTGGTTTAGTCCAGGTTTAGTCCAGGTTTAGACCTTGGTCTAGACCTGGTTTAGTCCTGGGTTTACAGTCTCTACGCAGAACACAATGTTACACTATAAAAAAAGTTACACTATAAAAAAAAAAAAACTTGGATGGGGCCTTGGAACTAATCAGGCTTTTTCCATTGAAATAGCTACTCAACTTACGAAAAATTCACGTTACGAAATCACTTCTGGAACGAATTAATTCCGTAAGGTGAGGTACCACTGTATATTTCCGTCACAAACAGTTGTCAGCTGCCCAATTCGCATTCGCATATTTTCTCTAGATTCGTATCACTGCGCCCACGTTAGCTCTATTAGCCTGTTCACTTGTTAGCGGATGTTTACAAGTGAACAGGCTAGGCTAGGCTACGCGCACAGTGATACAACTCCGAGAGAAAAAAGCACCATGCGAATTAGGCTGCTGGATTTTTTCAGACAACTGTTTGTGACGGAAATATCACTTTTTGGACATATACGTTGTTTTGCGAAGAAAAACAAGTTTTATTAACTGTCCACGTGAACTTACCGGACCTACTAACGGTGTTACTGCACAACACTTTTAGAAGGGAACCCATATAGATTCACATAAAAAAAACGCACTCTCATTTACATTCATTTACAGGATTTATTTTATAGCTTAAAATACCTCGAAAAGGGTTACCTCTCCACAGATCTGACCTGTAACTTGGTCTGGTTTGTTCGCCGTGAAGATAGAAAGGTTTAGTACCACACTGTGAAACATTCCAGACAAAGCAATAACATCTCCATGGAAAAAAGCACCAGAAAAGTTACACGATACACTTTTAATCATTTTCATGGCGTCAAACCAGGAGAAAACGTATCCAGCATTTATTACCAAGAATAGCTACCAATGTATAGCTTCAAAATTAAATAAAAATCCTGAACCATGTCTTGATAGTGAATAGTGATGTTCCAGTGTAATATTGTGTTTGGGGGAGCTTTGGGAACGGTCTGGAGAAGGTTCAGTTTTAGCACAGCTCTGTTAGATCCACTGAGCCTGGCAGTTTGCTGTTACATACTCTACACTGTTTGCTGACCAACACTTTTGGGAAATACTGAGACACTTTTGGTTCCCAGAAAAAGTGAAGACTTGTTTTGACATGGCATAATGAGAAATGAGAAATAGGTAGGCAGATTTATTTTACTGTTAACGAGAAAACGAAGTAAATGCTAAGATTGTATTGATTGTTGGCCATAAGATGCACTGTCTAATGCACATCTAATAGAGCAAAGTGATTCAGTGTAAAAACACATACTAGCAGTTTTTGTTTTGATCCCAAACCAAGTCGCCATATCAATTCGATTCCGATACCAATCTGTTTTGTAATAAAAATGGAATGAAAATCTTTTAACCTTTTAACTTTTAAACAACCAAGGTCATTTGTGACAGTAAAAATCTAGTGTCACAATACTAAACTAAACTAGATTTTAGCACTAAGGAATAGACACGATACTCAATACCGATTCCAATACCACAACAATAAAAGAAAAATCTTATATATCTTACTTTTTTATATTCCCATGTTGTCTTATATTTTATAATCCCTCAGTGATCCAGGTATCTTATACTTATAACAGCTCATGATCGTTCTAAAGCTTCAGGAAAGGTTATTTTTTTCCTGTGAATGTGACTTTTTAGTATTGATACCTGTTCAAATGAGTATCTAGTTTCAATACTGCTTTTAGTAACAATTATATCTATACATTTCTATGAATAAAATCATAAAAAAATTAATTCTTTATGCCCTAAGCAATGACTGACTGATATTATCTCTTGCAAAAATGAATGAATAGAAACAATCTAGTGTCACAATACTAAACTAAACTAGGTTTTAGTACTAGGGAATAGACACAATACTCAATACCGATTCCAATACCTAGTCTTATATCGGTGTAATCCCTCAGTGATCCAGGTAGGTGCTCTTATACTTGTTCTGATACAGCTCAAGATCTATTCCTGTGAATGTGACTTTTTAGCATTGATACCTGCTCAAATGAGTATCTAGGTTCAATACTGGTTTTAGTAACTGCTCTCTATAAATAAAATCATTAAAGATCCCATGACATGGTACTTCTTGATGCTTTTATATGGCGCCTTAAAGGGACAGTGTGTAAGATTTTTACCCGTTAATTACTAAAAATGAGAACTTCGCACTTCTATCTCTTCAGACGGGTGCGTTGGAGGCGAGGGAGCAAACCCAGAACACACAAGGAGAAAACAATCCCGCACTCCGTCTTACTTGCAAAATGAAAAAGTTTTTGCCTGATGAAGGCCTAGGGCCGAAACGTTGCATGTCTTAATAAACTTTTTCATTTTGCAAGTAAGACGGAGTGCGGGATTGTTTTCTCCTTACCCGTTAATTACTGAAATTGAAGATACCCATTCAAAAATACATTGTTTTCCAAGCCTTTTCACTTCCATCATGAAATCAAAGTATTCTTTTGGACTTAGATATAGTCACATAAAAGGGGGATCTTCAATCAATCAATCAATCCCCATATAGAGGCAGCCATTTTGAATACGAGAGCCGCAGAAGGACATTTGGGCTCATTCTTCGCCTAGGCTCCTGCCGAAGCACACACCACGCTGCCAGGGGAATCCCTGTTACGCACCGGGAAGGGAGTTCCCCTGTTGCGCAGCGTGGTGTGTGCTTCGGCTTTCTTTTTCCACACTGAAAAATAGTTCCCACCCAAAATGACCAAGTCAAGCTCTCCGTGTTGATTTGCACATTTATTTGCACTCGATATGAATGCGCACTACACAGAAAGTAATTGGGAAACGCATCGAGCAAATTAATTCCTTTTGGCCGAAATCTTTCTCTGGCGCCATTAGACTCCAGTCTAACGCGGAGTAGCTGCAGATATCGCGGCGGTCAGTGGCGACAGACTCGGACAATGGCTGGGTGACCAGGAAAACGCTTTCCACCACTTATTTTAGTCTCTGGACTGTGGGGAGATGCCCAAGTTTGACCTGGGGGTGGCATATCCCTTTAAATTTTCTATAGTATGGCATTTAATTGAAGCAGCCCACATTACCAGGCCAAGTTACAGGTCAGATCTGTGGAGAAGGGGACCTACTCACAGTAATAATGCATGTTTTTGTGGTAGTTTTGAGAAATAATAAGAATAATAATAAAAATACAACCCTGACAACCCTATAATGAAGGAAATCACAGTTAAGCAACATTCAAAGTTTTACCTGAGGGATTTAAGCACATATTATTTGCTCGTGATCTACAAGATGTCAAATTATAGTTCTGGGCTTTAACATTGAGCATAAGATCGACTGGTTTGGCTTTGGTAGTTTTTGACCAGTAAATATGTTCTCCTCCACTTCTGTTAGCTACCGAGTGACGTGCAGAAATGCCGGCCTCGAAATGGAAAATGGTATTGTGGTTAGTGGTCAAACTGAAAACCATTTATGGATGTTTATTCTAGCACATCTGTTCCTAATACTCTGCTTCTGATTTGGGTCCCCGCTCTGTTCCTCAATCTGTCACCACACACAAACATCACATCTGGATTCATAACGGAGCTTCGGTTTAAATTTATACTAAAACCAACTGGCCCAATAACTCCCCGCTCATACATCTAATACAGGCGGTGATTTGTGGGGCGGGAGGTCGGACTGGGCAGTTTAGGGCTCAAATTATCCACTTGAAAAGAGACCATAGATTTTAATGTAGTTTAGAAACACTCACCGCAATGTTGGAGCTTCTCTGTAACAGCTCAATTACTTACTGAAAGGCAAATTTATCATATTTTCCTGCTATGATGTAGTAAAAAGATAGCTGTAAAAAAAAAGCTTGATCGATATACATTGTAGTAAAATCTATTTGTTTTCATTTCTGCCAGATGCCCTCCCCAGTATAAGCTTCGCCACATAAGGTTTCATTGTATTTGTACTGCACACAACACATTCAAATTGGGATTAAAGTCAGAAACTGGAACTAACCCCAAATGACTTAACCAGGACTATAACAGGACTAAAACTGGACCGAATCAAGTCTATACTAGGACTAAACTGGATCAAACTAAGGCCAAAGTGTGAGAATTAGTTAATTGGCTTATGTAGATAACTTGAAGAACTAGAAAAAATTATGATAAAAGGAAGAAATTCAATTTGTCAACTGGACAAAGTTTGTTTGGTCGAAAACGATTGACTGGTAAATTGAGAGCTTCGCCTTTTGGCTCAGCTCCCTTTTCACCACAACGGCTCGGTACATGGTCTTGAGCTCTGGGTAATGACCGAAAGGACGAGATCGCGGATACAAGCGGCCGAAATGAGTTTCCTCCGCAGAGTCGCTGGGCGCACCCTTAGAGATAGGGTGAGGAGCTCAGTCACACGGGAGGGGCTCGGAGTAGAGCCGCTGCTTCTCCACGTGGAGAGGAGCTAGCTGAGGTGGCTCGGGCATCTGTTCCGGATGCCTCCTGGTCGCCTCCCTCGGGAGGTGTTCCGGGCATGTCCCACTGGGAGGAGGCCCCGGGGAAGACCCAGGACACAATGGAGGGACTATGTGTCCCGGCTGGCCTGGGAACGCCTTGGGCTCCCCCCGGAGGAGCTGGAGGAAGTGTCCGGGGTGAAGGAAGTCTGGGAGTCCCTGCTTAGACTGTTGCCCCCGCGACCCGGCCCCGGATAAGCGGAAGAAAATGGATGGATGGATGGAAAATGTACATCAATAATTTTAGATTTCATTAAAACAATAAAACACTATTGAATTAAAATTGGGCAACACATAGAACAAACTTCAAATCAGCTGGAAACGGACTGGAAACAAAGCTAATTTAAAAGTAATTTGAAATGATCGTATGCTTCCAACTAAAATGCTCCCACCGATAATGCTGTATATTTCTTATCTGTATGTGTTTTTCTGTTTTTATGCATGTATATTTTCAAACAGACAAACTAAAAATGCTAAAACACTCAAAACAACGCATTTGGCTTGAACCATGTGATTGTGATGTCCTTAATATACATACAAATAAACAAGAGCTTTCTTTATATGTGGCACTTTACACTAGTCTTTTTACGTACTTTTTATCCTTCATTTTCACTCTGTGTCCTATGTTTCTTCAATAGTCAGTTTTCCGTCTCCTCCAACTACTACTTTAAAGTACAATATTCACTTCCATTTGCTATTTTAGGTCTCGAGTATCACGCATGAGTACACATTTGGCTTCTCCATGTGGCCCACGCCTAGTATTTATCAGATCATTTCAAACCACTGTATGTTCAATTGCCCCAGTACACCCCTCATCTGCCCCAGCACCACACACTATAGTCTATAATAATAACAATAACACTAATAATAATAATAATAATAATGTGACTTCTGCTAATACAGGCCAGTTTTCCACATATGGTTTGGAGAAAAGGGGAGAGAAAACAGCATTTATGTCGAGGCTTTGAAAGTTTAACTGTGATGTTTGGCAGTAGAAAGACGGTGATTCATATGTGGAGGATATGGAGAAGGGTAATTTGCTATAATGTGTGTATTTCCGTGGGCTTCACCTCTGCTGAGTCAAGGGAACATAAGGACAGTGTAACCTTGTGTGTGGTTTACCTACCAAGCCCATAAAAACAGTATTAGGATAAACGGCGTCTATAATGTGCTGTTTTATGGTTCTGTAAATGATTATAGAAAAGTCATGCTGGTTAATGTTGGCAGGAGAAGAAAACTGATGCAAACAGCAATAATGTGTCTCTGTTGTGAGGTTACGCTGACATCTAGTGGACAGTTCAGGACATGCAAGTAAATTGTATTTAAACAAGAGTTCCATGGGACTAAGGCTGAACGATTTTAAAGGTCCCATGACATGGTACTTCTTGATGCTTTTATATGGCTCTTTAATGGTCCCCTAATACTGTAAATGAATCCTTCTTCAAAATCAACACTCAGTGCATGAGAAACAGAGATAAGATGAGAAAGAGTCATAAATGTCACTCTGGAACACTCCATTATGGGCGTTGTTGCTTGAATGCAAATGAGAAGGACAGAGATGGCCTATAGTAGAGGGTGGGGGCGTGGCCAAACTTTCCGCTCTCAGCTCTCAGCTGTGCCTGTGCGCTCTGACCCACTTCCGTGTTTTTGCGTGGAGAGAGAGATGAGAAGCCTTCCATTGAAAAATAAACACATTTCCACAGAAAATAAAATTAAAACACTGCTGTTTCAGATATCCACAGGCTCAGATAAAGGACTTCCGAGCCTAGAAACACTCGGACGTGCCTCCAGGCAAATAAAAAAACACATTTCGCATTGCCTAGCGCATTCGCAGTCCAAACTCTCTGGGCGTGATTTACAGAGACGCTGAGTACAGACAGACGGGTGTGGAACTGCATTTGCATTTCTTTTTTCGATCTGACGTCAATAAGGTGCCTTGTTCAAAATCGCCCGTTTGAGCTCCGATTTTTTCTAACGCAGAAAAGGATCGCAAATGCTCAGTTTAGACATTTCGCAACTTTTAACCGGGTAGGGGAGCTCACATTAACGTTCAAAAACCTCAGAAAGTGACAATTTCATGCCATGGGACCTTTAAGAAAAAAAATCAGTTGAGATTTTTCTGGCAGATATTGTGATTTCGATTTCATCCATGATTTTTTTCAAATTAAGTTTCAGTGCACATGGACATTTGCAAACATCACAGAAACTTACATCATACCATTCAAACACTAAATTCCACTAAACTGTAATGCAAGAATGAAAACTAAAGTAATTAATTTATTTCAAATGTAGTCCTGTTTATTAAAAAGAAACATGCTATACATAGTCTACATTGAGCGCTTGAGCAACCACAGTTATTACATCTGAAGAACTAAAAGAGCATCTGTGTCTTAAGTAGAGCAAAAAAAGTCTTTTAACTTAAAGTGGTGCAAGGTCAGTCTTTTATGGCTCAAGGGAGCTTTATTGTTGTATTTTATAACGTATAAAATACAACACAACTTAAACTTAACTTAAATATAGCTATGCTAATTGCGGTAGCCTTTCTATAGCGTTTGCAATGTAAACTAGCCTTATGCTAACAGTTTGTCAGCTAACAACAGAGGAAGCATAAACCTCTTATCCATCGGCTAGAGGCAGGCCTGGACTGGTAATTGGGCATACCGGGCATTTTCCCGGTGGGCCGACAGTCCTAGGGGCCGATGCCCTTTTTTTTAATTTATTTTTTTTACTTAGAGACTGGCCCACAATTTGGGACTGAACCAGGATTGAACCAGGACTAAACAGGACTAATCAGGTCTAAATCAGGACTAAATCAGGTCTGAACCAGGACTAAATCAGGATTGAACCAGGACTAAACCAGGACTAATTACATCTAAATCAGGACTAAATCAGGTCTGAACCAGGACTAAACCAGGACTAAATCAGGTCTGAACCAGGACTAAACCAGGACTAATTATGAGAGGCCAGTCTAAGCCAAAAATGCCAGGGCCATTTTTTTGTCCCAGTCCAGACCTGGCTAGAGGAGACTTTTAAACGACTCTTTGGTCACCGTGTTTACAGGCATTTCTGTGGTAATGTGTGTTACGGCAGTCGTTTTCTCCTGGTGTCCTTGGCTGCTTCTACACTGGTAAAAGAAGTTGTAATTGTTGTCTATTTGGCCCGAGTATCACTTTTACTAGAGGTTTCACTGGACTTTCTCACCATGCACTCCTCATGCAAATGCAAGTGGTGAACTTTCAAGTGGCGGGATAAATTGGTTGTGTTTCCACTGGATGTGGCAACTTTAGCACATGTTTTGCGCAGCACCTGTTTCTGATATTCGTCTGCAGCCTCAAACCCGAAACACTGCCAAATGACCGATGTGTTATTTTTCTTTGGGTTCAAAACCCCTGACTTTGCTTCTGGTCCCGCTGAAGCCATTTCTGAAATAGATGACCAGATGATACTGATTGGAGTCGACAACACATGACCTGTCCACACACAGCACACAGCTTCTGATTGGTGGGTTTAGCAGTGTGACATGGAGATGGGCCAGGCAGCATACATGTGTGAAATAGTTGACGAAACAAAACGTGGGTCAGTTAGGAGCACTGCAAAATCTTTAACAATCTTAACAATCTTTAACGATTTAAAGGAAAAGTAACATTTTTTTTTACAATTTGAGCCTTATTTCGGTAATAAAACAAGTTGTTTTACTCACCCATTGCACTTTGGTGTCATATGGAGCACTTCCAGAGATGTTTTAGATTTGCGGTTAGCCTAGCGCGACGTCTAGCCATAGCTCGGGGCATATAATATATTCCCCAGGCATGTAATATGCCCCGTGCGGGCTCCAAATAACACAAAATTTAGCACTTTTCAAATCATAGAAGCCCGATGTCTTAGTCTATGATTTAGTTTGAATCAAAAGTGGCCTGTAATCCGAGATTTATCCATAGTTTACAGCTTTGCTTTTCATGTTTGGGTCCCGGGAGCTGAGAGCACAGTCCGCACATGCGCACTGGCGTCCTCATCTACTCGAAACTATGGCTAAATCTCGGATTACAGGCCACTTTTGACCACACAAAATCGTAGGATAAGACATCGGGCTTCTATGATTTGAAAAGTGCTAAAGTTTGTGTTATTTGGAGACCGCAAATCAGTGCCCCGAGAACTCACATGATGGAGATCGCAAATCTAAAACATCTCCGGAAGTGCTCCATATGACACCAAATTGCTATGGGTGAGTAAAACAACTTGTTTTATTACCGAAATAAGGCTCAGATTGTAAAAAACGTTACTTTTCCTTTAAACGACTTTAACGATCCTAAAATCGTGTTGTCTGAGATCACGATTTTCTATCTAAAACGATGGATCGTTCAGCCCTACATGGGACAAGGGCAATGAATTACGAAATAAAAAAATACTTAATACTTAAAAACAAGGAAAATATATACTGCATAAAATCTAAAATAAAGAACAAGATTTTAATTGATAAAACATATTTTGGTAATATATAAAATTGGGGGGGAAAATGTTAATGGCTCTTACTATAAATAATGATTTTTATTTATTTATTCTTTATTTAATAAGGACAGTGCATATTAATGAACATCTACAACATTGCAGTGTAAATACGCCAGATTATAGCAAGAATGCTCATTTCCATCTGTGGTCCCTGGGCAGGTGACACCACAGCAAAAACAACAAAAACAAAGACAACTGACAATAACAGCAGTTAAACATTAAAAGTGTCTGGTTTTCCTTTAGCCGCTGTTTCAAGTGTGATTTGAAAGTGTCCAGTGTTGGAGTCTCTCTTATTGATGATGGGAGAGAGTTCCAGAACTCTTTTGGGGTAAAGATAACTTTACATTGTCTTACAAAATGTGGACATGATCAGTATCGTTCATAATATTCCTTGGAACAGTCTGTGACCTTCACTGTCTCTACAGCTCCTGCGTTTGAGTCTATGTAAATTATACAGCCAAAGTAAGAGAAATAACTTCAAAATAATGACTCAATTTGAAGTACAAAGTAGTGGTCCAAGAAATTACTCAAGTAAGCGCAACTTAAAGAGTACGTAACATCCGATTTATGATTTGAAGTTAATGTAAGGACAAAGCATAAAAAAAAAAAACCTGCACAAATCTGCTGTTTTCAAAGGATAGTTATAAAAATGAGGCAAACTAAATTGTATCTGAAGGAGCAGTGCAAGAAACTGAAATATTCAAATCATTTCATATTGTCAATATAAAGCTTTAGTCACTTGCAGAATTAGAGAAACCAAAAGTAAGAGAACTGTTACTTCAATAAAAATTATGACTCAAGTAGTGGGTAAAGTATGGTGATAGAAGTCAATATAACCGAGCACTAAAAACCTCTGATTATAGATCCGTGTCTAAAAACCTGGGCAAACTGTGAGGATTTCCACACTGTACCTTTGCAGAGACGATGAAAGAGTGGACTGGTTGCTTGTTTGAGACTGATGACTCCACAGGGGGACGCCGCAGTTCTTCAGGGATGACAGCGGGGGGCTCCACTGGACACGGGGACAGTTGTTAGAGTTGATGGAGATCACAGACCGTCTGGCTCTGAGAGGATGAATCAGGCTCCACTGCTCCTAAACACACACATACACACATGTGATCGTTCTGTGTTTTATGGGGTAACAAGTATAAGCGAGGTTGTTTTAAATATGAAAATCTGGTGTCTAAGGTTGATATGACTTTTTTTTGGTTTGTAATATAGTTGCTACAGTGGGATGGATTGCTATTTTTAAGGTTCTATATTACACAAAATTGACTCTTGTGAGCTTTAAGCCATGTTATAATATTGTTACCTCATCGGAGTTGTGTTTTTGTTTCATTCATATTGAGTAACACTTTATTAGTCTGTTTACACTTTCAAATCTCAAAATGCTGTTCCACCTTGTGATGAAGTTTATTTGTGATGAGAAAACAACATCATAACATACAGTAGATCAGAAAACAGTGTAATACGGGCCCTTCAAAAGAGCACTGCGTAATTGGAGATGTTATTTCTCTGCCTGCATGTCCGGTAGTATTTGCCTGGAAGAATCCATGACTCATCGCTGTACCAGCGGTGAGTCTGGTAACGCTTGGTCCAAAATGCGCTGCAGTTGCGCGTAGACAGACAGCTAAGTGAACCAATCAGAGATTGCGCCATCTTGATTCAAAACTGAGGAGGAACTTCCGCTGCCTAAGAGTGACTTTGCGGGCAAAGGCGGGTGCACTGACGTCACCATCTTTGAACGAATCAGAATCGCGGAGTCCGTTGTTAACCGGAGGAGCGAGGGTGGATGGAGGGTGTCCAAATGGTATCACGCTGTATAGGAAATACAGAGAGATATCATTTGGCTGGCCAGGTAACGGTAGTATGGCATTAACCTTACACTGCACTGTTTTAGACAAGTACATCTTGCTTAATTTTAATAATTTTGTTCATTTTAAATATGGTTGTTTTATACATGAAGTTTTACATGGGCTCCTCTTCCGCTACAGGATTTTATTAAAACAAAGACTGTCAGTGCGATGGGAACTAGGGCCACGGTCCGGGGGAACTGTGAGGTCCCACACAGACGCACTACATTTGGACAAACTGTGCTCTCAGTCCGAGGCACTAAGTTCTGGAACATTCTCCCATCATCAATAAGAGAGACTCCAACATTGGACACTTTCAAATCACACTTGAAACAGCGGCTAAAGGAAAACCAGACTTGTGGACACTTTTAATGTTTTAATGTTTTAATGTTTCTGTTATTGTCTCTTGTCATTGTTTTTGTTGTGTTTGCTATTGTGTCACCTGCCCAGGGACTACAGATGGAAATTAGCATTTTTGCTATAATCTGGTGTATTTACACTGCAGTGTTGTAGATGTTCATTAATATACACTGTCCCTGTTAAATAAAGAATAAATCAATAAATAAATACAATTCTATATCTCCATGGAAACTAAGAGGGCCACAACCAGGCTGTTATTGGTTGGTGAATAATGTGTGTTTTTCAAGGTCTTGTATTTAAATAAAATGTAGATACAGTATGTTTTAATACCGCACACCATTCTCATTTATCTTTCTCTTTCTCCAGTCCGGTAAACCCTTTCCTCGCAGTCCCGCACTTGTGTCCCGCAGTCCTGTACAGCTACAGCCGTGTCCCAATTCCCAGAGTGCACAGTTCGGAGCGTGGTTTTAATGGGGCTCAGACTGCAGTCAAGGCAGTACATACTTGCTCAGCCCTGAGTGCACTGTGTGACCGCATGGCCGTCTGCGAAATGGGACAGGTCTCGCAACTACGGGAAGCAGCCGCTGACTCCATTTTCTCCCGTATTAGAAGTAGCGAGCGGTGCATGCTGGGATATATGAGTGCGCGAAGCGTGCTTTTTCACGCGCTTGGTCCACACCCCAATTTCCATGGAAACGACTGCGGTCTTCGGACTGCGTGTTAACTGTGCAAAAAAGAAATGGAACAGCAGTCCTCGCGCCGGATGTGACGCACATGCCCTTCAAACCATGCTCCGAACCGTGCACTCTGGGAATTGGGATACGGCTTACAAACTGTTTCCTCGCTGCCTGAAATCCGTTCTCCCACTGACGCACCTGCTGACGCACACTTCAGCGCACACTCTGTGGCACATGCCCTTCACCTGCTCTCATCTTCACGCCACTCTTTGGATCACGGGTCAAACCAGAGCACTTCTGGTTTGCACCTTAAACATTGCTCGGTAGCGTGCTTGGATATCATGTGACCACAGACTAAACCATTACTGATAATTTGTGTATTTCTTCCCTGATTGATTTAGTTTATAGATATAAAATAATAGCCATATGGGGGAGTTTTTTGAATCATTTTGATTAGGTTGTGCTAATATACAATTCACTTTATGGTTATGAGTACAGTTTTTGCCAAGTTAAACCTTAAAACCCTATGTTTGGTTAATTGATTACACCAGGGGAGGGGCTAAGGGGTATTTAAGGGGGAGTTCCGCTCATGGCTTCTCGTCGGTCTGGCGGTGTGAGTACTGGCTTTGCTGTTAACTCATTGAGTGCCGGTGACGAGTTTTCTCGTCATGTTGAAACCAAACGTTGTGTGCCGTGACGAATATATTCATCAATGACGTTTTTCAGCGGGGATCGCTAGAATACGACCTGGAGTAACTTTGAAGGTGTAATTCACGTCTCCCAACCTGTAGGTAGCGATCTTGTATCATTATTTGCCGATTGGAGACGCAGAAGAGAGGAGGAGTGTAGTTTGTGTACTGTGTATTGGCCAGAGGAGCAAGATGGCGAGGCGAGGGGAATCCGGAAAAGCAGAGGACTGTTGATCAGCGCCTATGGAGCGATCTGATCGCTCTTGGGACCCAGGATCCCGGATCAGAGGATCGCAGAGACAAGCCGGATCAAGCAGCGAGGTCGGAGCAGAGATCTGCTGTGCCCAATGCAGGGGACGTGTCATGTGTGCGCTGCGCGGAGCAGGAACTCTGATCAGAACTACGACAGCGCCAAAGAAGAAGTTTACTGACTTGGAGCAGTAGATCCTGGTCTCCAAAGAGGCATGAGATGAGAAGAATTAAGTTTACATCATGCTGCTGTGTGGTAATTGTAATGAATGAAGCTATATTGTGTGTGTGTGTGTGTGTGTGCGTGCGTGCGCGTGCGTGTGTAGCTTTGTGTGTAAAGGTTTATGCATGGGCTTGTGTGTATGTACTTATATGTGTGTGTGTGTGTGTGTGTGTGTGTGTGTGTGTATTAGTTTTTATTATGGGTCTGTACTCTGAGCCTCAATATTGTTGTGAAGTGACAAAGTTCTATTTTATAGGAAAAGATATTATTATATCCTGTAAACATCTCTTGGCACAATTGATTTGAAGGAATTTTCAATTCACAGAGCCTTATATTCTTATATTTGTAAATAAAAAACTTTGTCATCAAAAATCTCTTTCTCTGTTGTTTTAGATGTTTGAGGTGTCACTAAATCCTTAAATATTGACGTCAAAATCACCGATCTGCTCGAAATGACTCTTTGTACAAAATTCTCGTTTTCTCCAGTTTGTGGTAAAAAAAACTGTGTTTTTTCTAGGTGAAAGAAGAGAGTAAACACTTTATTTTGATGTGTGCCATGTTTATATAGTCAAAGAACTCTGTGGGTCAAAGTATTCTGTGGGTCTTGGAAAATCAGTAAAAATACACTAAAACATCCGGCACTCTGGGGGATAGAATTCTGAAAACAGGCCGGCACTCAATGAGTTAAGTTTTGTTTGTTTGTTTGTTTGTTTGTTTGTTTGTTTTTGTTTTGTTTTGTTTTTTGCATCCAGCGCTTTTAAACTGTGGGGCTGTGAAGTGCAGTGACATTAGATTTTTTTTTTTTAGTTAATTATATCCAGTCTTTAATTTTTAAGGTTCAGTGCTGTTATAAGCAATTACCCCTCGATAATTTATTGATTGATTGATAGCAACCAAAAATATATGTAATACTAAAAAACAGCAAACCAACTTGTTTAACTTAATTTAATCAAATCTCTGTAGAATAAGATTATTTTAAAATTGGAATTTCACATAAGAGAGCTCACAAATATTGAACTATAATTACCCAAACAGTTTAATCCTAAATGTGATTTGATTGTAAAGTGTCCTATGCCTGAATATCTCTTCTAAACTTTTATAGATGTTTTCTTATTCTGTATCCCACATCTGGATCTCCGCTGCATCTCCGTGATGTTTTTTGGCCTGTTTCTTCTATTTCCTGATCCTAATGGGTTTAACATGAACATTTCACCACAGTGGGTGTCAGAGCATCAGTGTAAGCCTGTTATCACTCACACACATCTGCTTTAATCCGTTTACATGAAGCTTACGGAGGATCTGGGACCACTGTTCGCTCTGTGTCGGGTCTGAACTGATGCTTTTAGCCGCACACACACGGGGATAAACTGTTTACCGCTAATAGCTTTAAAATCTGGTGACACTTTAATGATTATAACATCTGCAGAGAGAAGAACGCATGGAGAAAATAGAGTGTGATGTCTGTGTGTGGCCACCAGGGGGACACTATTGCTGATTATTGACTTGATTATTTTGTATTTGTCTAATAATATGTGTTTTTTGGTTGCGCTGGACAAAGCTCTCAAATGTAATAGATTCTTGCCAAAAACGACTACATAAAAAAGGAAATAAATGCCATCATCAAAATAAAAAAGCAGATTAAAATGTCAGGTCATTCCAAAAACTCCAGCTAACTCCCTCTGTCTCTGTTTCTCTCTCTGTCTCTTTCTCCCTACCTCTCTCTCTCTGTCTCTCTACTTCCCTCTATTTCTGTCTTTCTCTGTGTCTCTGTCTTTCTCTTTCTGTCTCTCTCTGTCTGCCTCTCTGTTTTTCTCTCTACCTTTCTACTTTTTTCTCCCTCTCTCTGTCTCTATCTGTCCATCTCTGTCTCTCCCTTTCTCTATGTCTCTGTCTCTCTACCTCTCTGTCTCTTATCTTTCTCTCCCCTTCTGTATCTCTCTCTGTCTGTCTGTCTCTCTGTCTGTCTGTCTCTCTTTCTCTCTCTACCTCTACTTTTTGCTCCCTTTTTGTCTCTCTCTCCCTCTCTACTTTTTGCTTCCTCTTTGTTTGTCTCTCTGTCTCTCTCTCTCCCTCTCTCTCTCTCTCTCTACTTTTCTCTCCCTCTATCTGTCTGTCTGTCTCTCTCTCTCCCTCTCTACTTTTCTCCCCCTCTATCTTTCTCTCTGTGTGTCTCTCTTTTTCTCTCCACCTCTCTATTTTTCTCTCCCTCTGTCTGTCTGTCTGTCTGTCTCTCCTTCTCTCTCTCTGTTTCTCTACTTTTCTCTCCCTCTTTCTCTGTCTGTCTCTCTTTCTCTCTCTCTCTACTTCTCTCTCTCTCTCTCTCTCTCTCTCTCTCACTGTCTCTACTTTTTCTCTCTCTCTGTCTCTCTACCTCTCTTTCTCACTCCCTCTCTTTCTCTCTCTTTCTCTGTGTCTGTCCCTCTCTCTGTCATTTCTTTCCTCTCCCTCTATCTCTCTGTCACTACTTTTCTCTCCCTCTCTCTCTCTCTCTCTCTCTCTGTGTGTGTGTTTCTCTCTTTCTCTCTCCACCTCTCTATTTTTCTCTCCGTCTCTCTGTCTGTCTCTCTCTCTCTCCTTCTCTCTCTCTGTTTCTCTACTTTTCTCTCCCTCTTTCTCTGTCTGTCTCTCTTTCTCTCTCTGCCTCTTTACTTTTTTCTCCCTCTCTCTCTCTGTTTCTCTACTTTTCTCTCCCTCTCTCTCTGTTTCTCTACTTTTTTCTCCCTGTATCTCTCTCTCTCTCTGTCTCTACCTCTCTTTCTCACTCTCTCTCTTTCTCTCTCTTTCTCTGCCTCTCCCTCTCTCTCTCTGTCACTATTTTTCTCTCCTTCTATTTCTCTGTCTCTCTTCTCTCTCTTTCTCTCTCTGCCTCTTTACTTTTCTCTCCCTCTCTCTCTGTCTCTACTTTTCTATCCTTCCATCTCTCTCTCTCTGTCCCTACTTTTCTCTCCCTCTCTGTCTGTTTCTTTACTTTTCTTTCTCACTGTTTCTACCTCTTTTTCTTATTCCCTCTCATTCTCTCTCTTTCTCTGTCTCTCTCTTTCTCTCTCTACCTCTCTACTTCCCCCTCCCTTTCTGTCTCTCTACCGCTCTTTCTCACTCCCTCTCCCTCTCTCTCTCTCTACCTCTCTTTCTGTTTCTCTATTTTTCTCTCTCTCTCTGTCTCTACGTCTCTTTCTCACTCCCTCTCTTTCCCTCTCTCTGTCTGTCTCTCCCTCTCTCTCTGTTTCTCTACTTTTCTCTCCCTCTTTCTCTGACTGTCTCTCTTTCTCTCTCTGCCTCTGTACTTTTCTCTCTCTCTCTACCTCTCTTTCTCTACTTTTCTCTCTCTCTCTACCTCTACCTCTCTTTCTCTGTTTCTCTACTTTTCTCTCTCTCTGTCTCTACCTCTCTTTCTCACTCCCTCTTTCCCTCTCTCTGTCTGTCTCTCCCTCGCTCTCTGTTTCTCTACTTTTCTCTCCCTCTTTCTCTGACTGTCTCTCTTTCTCTCTCTGCCTCTGTACTTTTCTCTCTCTCTCTACCTCTCTTTCTGTTTCTCTACTTTTCTCTCTCTCTCTACCTCCCTCTCTCTGTGTTTCTCTACTTTTTTCTATCTCTGTCTCTCCCTCTCTCTCTCCCTCCCTCTTTCTCCCTCTCTCTGTCTGTCCACAGTGACACATGGCATTGGAAGCCGCCTTTCCTTCTTTTTTCTCACATGGTAGAAATCCCCCTCGTGAAGCTCCATCGTGCCTCCGAAGTGCACAGCCGCACAGTCTGCAGCCGGACCTGCTTCATGCATTTCAATGAGCTCCCAGGCAATTTGTGGTGCAGTTCTCCTGTCTCCTGCCTCCTCATGTGTTGTCTTCTCTCCGGCCCCTCTCACGCTGGATAATGAGGGACTTAGTGCTTGTCAGTGCCCACCCGGTGATGCTCTGAGCTGGAGGAGAAAAACTACAAGAGGGGAGCTCTGGAGGTCCATGCTGGAGGCTACAGGTGCAGGTTAATGAGGGCGATACATGGAAAACAGAAGCTAACAATACTAGCACAAGAAAAGGTTAGAAGGTTTTCTCAGCTATCTGTCAGACTCTTGTCCACTGGTTGTACTTTTTTTGGTAAATTATGTTGACGATAAGATAATAATTCATCTCATGTATTCATATCCAAGATCCTAGTTTAAGATTTTGACATATTTGATCTCTAGGTAGTAGTTCAATGTGTCTGGCAGTTTCCGCAGCATAACTGGTTGTAGGAAGGGTCAAATGTAAGGGGCAAAACCGCATTGACATTAAAGTTCCACTATAGTTCACACTATACCAGAGGGGGCGCGGTGTGATGCCAGGTTCTTTTTTTTTTTTACCTTACTGTACTAGAACTAAGTGTAATTGCACATCACCAACAGTAGTTGGCAGTGGCGCTCTCATTGTCGCTCTGGGGCAGGGGTCGGCAACCTTAAATACGTGATATACAGAACAGACTCACCATCAGCAGAACATCCTCTGTCACAGAAAAAACATGTATATTCCACTGAATCGTGTCCTTTAGTCCGACAGAAGCTGACGCATCAGTGGTACAAGGAGAGAGCGTTTTTTTTTCAGCGCTTTTAGTTTATGCAAATGGGCCATGTGGTTTTAAGTTTTGTTTCTGTAAAACGTAAACAAATGTGCGCAAAACTGCATTAAAAACACATTCATATTTGAGTCCTCAGTGCCAAAAGACAGTGCAGTCTTTGTTGTAAGTTTCTTTCTTTGTTTTTTTTATTTTTAATATTAATAAAAGGATACAATGTTTTGCAGAGGTGTTCTAATAACAATGTTCTAGACAAATAATACTATTTATAGTCGCGCGCAGGGAGGGCGTGAAATTTTTTCTTCTTCCTAAGGGGGGCATTACAGAAAATAATTGAGAAGCACTGCACTAGACCAAACACCATATATACAGGTCTGGAAAAAATAATAAGAGACCACTGCATTTTTTTCTGAAATCAGCATCTCTACATGTATTACAGCCATTCCATTCCAGCGTCTGTTGACAAACACAAACACAAAGCTGAGCTACTTCAGTTCTTGCACCAGGAGTGGAATAAAGTCACCCAAGAACAATGTGAAAGACTTGTGGAGAGCATGCCAAGACGCATGAAAGCTGTGATTAAAAATAAGGGTTATTGCTCCAAATATCGATTTCTGAACTCTTCTTAAGTATTATGTTGTTTTAAAATGAATCTGATCATTGTTTGAGGTCTGAAAACATGCATCTGTTTTGTTATTTTCACCACTTTCTGCAAATAAATGCTCTAAACGATAATATTTTTATTTGGAATTTGGGGGAAATGTTTTCAGCAGTTTATAGACTCAAACAAAAATGTTCCTTTTTGCCCAAACACATACCTATAGGTAGCTAGTAAAATCAGAAAAACTGATAATTTTGCAGTTGTCTCTTTTTTTTTTCTTTTTCTCCAGAGCTGTATATAAAACATGTTACAAGCATCAACAGCTGAATAAAACTTTAAACTCTACACATCTTCACTAGAATCCTTTGGATAATGACAAAAGGTACTTGAAAACTACCACTTCATGAGGTGGAACAGCATTTTGAGCTTTGGAAATGTCGACTGATACATTAATGCAGGGTTACTCAAACGTGGGAATGAAACAAAACGCATCTGCAAATCTCTTTTTAATGAGATAACACCATTTTTACATGGCTTAAAGCTCACAAGAGTCCATTTTGTGTAAAATATGATCTTTAGAATCAAACAATCCAAGTTAGTGGTGATAAAAAACTATAATAAACACACAATGTCACTTTTCTGGAGCAATATCAGCCACCTACTTGTCCCCATGGAGAAAGTATTGTTTTGTTTTTGTTCCACTATGACATTCAAGGTGCACTGTGTAATTTTTCATCTGCTCGTTTCTATGGAGCTGTCAATGCTCTGCCTGGAATGTTCCACAGTATGACATTAAACAGCTCTACTTTACATTTATTCGTGGTTTTATAGCTCGAAAATGCCTAGAAAAACAGACATTCTGACGGGGTTGTTTTAGGTTTAATGCCATACTGTGAAACATTCCAGACAAAGCAATAGCATCTCCACGGAGAAAAGAATCTGACCGACCCTCCACCAGAAAAGTTACACAATATACCTTTAAACTGATCTAGTTTAAATGTGCAAACTTATTTTTTTGTTTTAATTGCTAAAGAAATACAAAGAAAAAAGATGGTGCATAAATACTTTTAGCAGAATCGTGTCTCCAGTACAGTCTACCTGGAAAAAAAAGCTACACGTTGCAGCTTTAAATTGAAATTAATACATTTACATCAGTCGGAAACATCAGCAGTAATAGTCATTGATGTCATTGTTAACTATAGTGTAATGTCAGCTTGAATTTGACCTGAGAACAACCCCAGAAACACACTATAAAATGTGTGTAGTTTCTCTCTCATTATAAATCCCATGTACAAATCTATGCAGGTGAAATGACGCCCCGCATGCTCTGCACCTGTCACCTCGGCAGGGCTGTCAGGGTGCCGGGGCGAGCGAGACAGCCCCTTCTGACGGCGAGATCATTAGTGTTACTCCTCCTCCGTCTATCTCCCCCTCTCTCCCTCTTCCTTTTGTCCTGTTACCGTTCCAGAGTCAGTTTTGTTCATTTTGTCCCATCTCCCCCACACCTCACTGTCACAATATGCAGCCGGGCAAGTAGCTTCACAGTGAGGCAACTAAGGCAATAGTAAGTCATGGGTAATAGTGACCTATATACATCTGGTATTGTAGAGCAACGCTTTTTTCTGCCTACCTTTACATTTTTTTACTAAAAAAAACAAAAACATGGTGAATATTGCACGCCACTGTCTGGTTTATTAATTTTGCCTATGTTGATTGATTTTGGTGCATCTATTAGTAGCTCAGAACACTTCAAAATGGTAAATTATTCAATTAAATGTATATCTTAAAAGTGAAAATGTGAAATTTTGTCAAGGTACACCACAAGGTACACCTCAAGACACAAAATCAAAGATGTACATGTCAAACTGAGATATCATGGACAGGAAATACTGTTAGAGTTGAAAAGATATGCATGTTTAAAGCAATTCTTTGGATAATAAATTCTCACTTGACAGTCTTGGCGTTGAGTTACATTATTTAATTTCAAATACATTTCGTACTGTCAACAACACTTTTTTTTTTTTTACTAAAAAAATCGTTGTGAATATTGCACGCCACTGTCTGGTTCATTCATTTTGCCTATGTTGATTGATTTTGGTGCAGCTTTTAGCAGCTCAGAACACTTCAAAATGGTAAATTATTCAATTAAATGTCAATCTTAAAAGTGAAAATGTGAAATTTTGTCAAGGTACACCACAAGGTACACCACAAGATACGCCTCAAAACACAAAATCTAAGATGTACATGTCAAACTGAGATATCAAGGACAGGAAATACTGTTAGAGTTGAAAAAATATATATTTAAAACAGGTAATTTTTTTGGATGATAAATTCTTGTGAGCTTTAAGCCATGATAGAATGTTGCCACCACCACCTTTAAGGTTTAGAAGTCTGAATTTCATGCAAAGTATAGATATTAAATACCTGGATGGTAACAACAGATATTGCATATATTACAATAAAACTGTGTAATTGACAGTACAAAATGTATTTGAAATTAAATGATGTAACTCAAAGCCAAGACTGTCAAACTGAGATATCATGGACAGGAAATACTGTTAGAATTGAAAAAATATATATTTTAAAAAGGTAATTTTTGGATGATAAATTCTCACTTGACAATCTTAGCTTTGAGTTACATAATTTAATTTCAAATCATTTCAAATACATTTTGTACTGTCAATTATACAGTTTTATTCTAATTGTGTATTATTAATTTTTGCCAAGCCATGTTCAAAACACAGCAATATCTGTTGTTACCTTCCAGGTATTATCAAATATCACATACTTTGCATGAAATTCATACTTCTAAAGCTTAAAGGTGGTGGTAGCAAAATTCTATCATGGCTTAAAACTCACAAGAGTCCATTTTTAATCAAGGATCTTTAAAGGAAAAGTAACGTTATTTTACAATCTGAGCCTTCTTTCGGTAATAAAACAAGTCGTTTGACTCACCCATAGCACGTTGGTGTCATTTGGAGCTGTTTGGTGAAAGTTATGTTGTAGCGTATCCGTTAACATGAGTATTCGGGGCATTACTTTGCGGTCTCCAAATAACACAAACTTTAGCACTTTTCAAATCATAGAAGCCCGATGTCTTAATGTAAGATTTCGTTTGAATCAAAAGTGGCCTGTAATCCGAGATTTATCCATAGTTTTCAGCTTTGCGTTTCATGTTTGGGTCCCGGGAGCTGATAGCACAGTCCACACATGCGCACTGGCGTCCTCATCTACTCGAAACTATGGCTAAATCTCGGATTACAGGCCACTTTTGCTTCAAACGAAATCTTACATTAAAGGGATATGCCACCCCCAGGTCAAATTTGGGCATCTTCCCACAGTCCAGAGACTAAAATAAGTGGTGGAAAGCGTTTTCCTGCTCACCCAGCCATTGTCCGAGTCTGTCGCCACTGACCGCCGCGGTATCTGGTGCTCCTCCGCCTTAGACTGGAGTCTAACGTCGCCAGAGAAAGATTTCGGCCAAAAGGAATTAATTTGCTCGATGCGTTTCCCAATTACTTTGTGTGTAGTGCGCATTCATATCGAGTGCAAATAAATGTGCAAATCAACACGGAGAGCTTGCCTTGGTCATTTTGGGTGGGAACTATTTTCCAGTGCGTAAGAATACAGCCGTATCACGCAGTACGCTACCAGGGAATCCCAGTTACGCACCGGGAAGGGAGTTCCCCTGTTGCACAACGTGGTGCGTGATACGACTGTATTCTTACGCACTGGAAAATAGTTCCCACCCAAAATGACCAAGGCAAGCTCTCCGTGTTGATTTGCACATTTATTTGCACTCGATATGAATGCGCACTACACACAAAGTAATTGGGAAACGCATCGAGCAAATTAATTCCTTTTGGCCGAAATCTTTCTCTGGCTACGTTAGACTCCAGTCTAAGGCGGAGGAGCACCAGTTACCGCGGCGGTCAGTGGCGACAGACTCGGACAATGGCTGGGTGAGCAGGAAAACGCTTTCCACCACTTATTTTAGTCTCTGGACTGTGGGGAGATGCCCAAATTTGACCTGGGGGTGGCATATCCCTTTAAGACATCGGGCTTCTATGATTTGAAAAGTGCTAAAGTTTGTGTTATTTGGAGACCGCAAAGTAATGCCCCGAATACTCATGCTAACGGATACGCTACAACATAACTTTCACCAAACAGCTCCAAATGACACCAACGTGCTATGGGTGAGTCAAACGACTTGTTTTATTACCGAAAGAAGGCTCAGATTGTAAAATAACGTTACTTTTCCTTTAAGACGCATTGTTAAAGCGTATAAAGTGTATGTAGTATTATTTTTGTTCCACCAATAAACCAATGTAATATCTCCACAGTCATAAACATATAAACTGCGATCACAATTACAGTAATTAATCCAATGATATTTTAGCTAAGCGACATATGGCCTGCTACGACTCAGAGCCCATTTAGAGAGCAAAGAACCCCAATAACTGTCTTATAATTGTCTTTGGCCTGATGTTTATAATCTGCTAATTAAAGATATCACTGGAACCATCAGACACCATAAACCAGACCATAAAAGACCAAATCAAGTCATGGGAGAATCTAAATTAAAATTAATTAGGGGCAAAGTAGCTGTCGCCCCGGCAACAAAAGACAGTTAAAGATGTGAAGAGACAATAAAGCTGGGGTTACATGTGCGCATCAGGGTGACAGTGTTGTTTTGGCGACATTTGAACACATTTTTGCCTCGTAAAACTCACAGCACTAGATTAAATGTCTGAGAAAATACTAAAACTTACATAAACAGTCAATTGGCTTTTATAGCAAGCTAACAAGAGGGTCATTATTGAAGAGACGAAGAGGCAAAGATAAAACAGAACTACTTTGATTTTATTTCCATGTTTTTAATATTTTTTTGTCTTGTCCCAGTACAGATATATTGTATAAGCAGATCGAAGTCAATCAGGAAGTATATGTAAGGATGTTAGCATAGTAGCTTAGCATAGTTAGCTTTAGACCCTGTCTACACGGCAACGTTGTGGAGTGAATCCAATAAAGTTTTTTATCGTTACGGTCTCGCGTCCACATGGCACCAGTGTTCTGGGTACCCCGTAACGAGACGAGTGGAAAACTCTGGCAACGTTACCTTTGCGGAGTCGCCTGAACGAGTAGAACGGATTTGTTTACACCTACGTCACAACCACATGGCCAGAACAAATAGCAGCCTCGCGCGCAGCATTCATTCGTAACAAGACAGCGACCATGGCGGACACCAGAGTAGCAGTAGTAGCAGTGCTGCAGTCACTGCTAAGTTTACTTGCGTTATTGAAAGAAAATGTACTGCAGTTATACCAACTAGGCGAGCAGCAGAGACGCTTACAGCACAACATGCGCCAGATTGTTTTAAACCTGCCACGGCGTGTTACTAGACGTGCCAAAAGAAGGAGATTTTGGGTGAGACCTGGAAGAACAAGTAGCTGGTGGGACAACTTTGTGAATGGCGTTGTCGTGGACGCAGAATGAAGAGAGAACTTTTGGATGCGCCTTACTTCTTCTATTGTTCTGGAGTATCCGGTGGGACGGGCTTACAGCGCACATAGAGGCGTGGGATGTGTATTGCGTCGTTTTCAGCAAGCGTTCCATTGCCATGTGTACGTGATATTTTACTGATCCGTTCCCAGTGTGGACGTGATATTTTTTTTCACCCGGTAAGAAAAAATCCTGCGTTGCGTTGCCGTGTGGATGTAGCCTTACTCTACTCTGGTTTTAAAAGCTGTGAAAAGTGCTTATAAACTCATCATGGTGAATAATTAGGACACTCTGAATGCATAAGGAATAACTTTGGACCACTGCAAACTGTTTGAAATGAACAAGTTTTGTTTTTCACATTTTTAAAACTGTAAAAATCAGGTATGGCGCTTTTAAGATATTATGGCGTGTGTTCAATGATGACAGGATTATGATGGAACATTGTGATACAGTTGGCTGCAAAAAGATCACAAAAAATAATATGAAAAAGGTCTAAAAGAAAAAAAAATAATTGTGTTAACTGCAGAGGGAGAAAATGAGGTTATGAAAAGTGCTAAAGGTGTAGCATGTAACTTTTTCTGGTGGAGTCTCCATGGTGATGTTTCACAGTAAAACATTAAACTCATCTATATCTCCTCTATAGAAACAAGCAGCCACTAGGCCAAATTACAGGTCAGATCTGTGGAGAGGCGTCCTCTTTTACAGTAAGAATGTGTATGTTTTCCAAGGTATTTTAATAAAACACCTGCAATTGGGAAAAACAAAACAAAACCAAAAAATAAATGTAATGCCATACTGTGGAAGTAATCAGGCAAAGCAATAGGCTAACAAGAAGGTGTCCACGAGAAAAGTTACATAGTGAAACTTTAGACGGACTTAGAACGTTATTGATCCACAAGAGAGATTATTTTGGACACAGCAGCTCTCGCATAATACACAATAAATCTAATAAAGTGATAAAATATAAGTGTTAATAACAAATTGAAAGTAAGAATAGACAGATTAGAATAAATTCATGTTTCTTTATTTGTCAAAAACAACATGCAGAACAAATGATGACTACATTTTAATATCTGAAGATGACTGTACACTTCTTGTATAGATTACCAGTAAAATACACGCAGTGGATTTCCTCTGGGATGAGCACTTACAGCTTTTAAAATCCCGTCACCCTTCGCTAACCCGCCTTTACCGTTAACCTGAATCATATCAACATTACGCTACACTTAAGGTCAATAGCCTCGCATATGTTTAGAGCTAGCCCCTCTCCACGCCAAGACCGTACACAGCATTAAATCTGTATAATTTGCTGCTCGGGGCCGGTGTCATGGTGCCCTTGTAGGAACATATGATTCACCATCTGTTCGCGCTCGCGTTAGTATCACAGACGGCCATTAGTGGTTTTATAGCTATATAGAGGATGCTAAGGTCAGAAGATCAGAAATGTGTGAAGATACCTGGATGTGGTGTTAGCGTGGAGAGCAATGGCATTGAGTGGGCGGTAGTTAAGTGGATAAATATACATATTGCAGAAAAAACACGCAATTGTGAGCTGAGGTTAGAAGGAATAAAGCTGATTTAGTTTGAAGTAATCGTAATCTAACGTAGCACTATTGTTAAAGGTTCACTATGTAACATTTTTTTGGTCTGGGTGTGCCATCTGCTTGTCACTATGGAGATGTTATTAGACTGTATGTCTGAAATGTTCCATGGTAAGGCATTGAACTTATTTATCTCCCACTCACAGTTCTAATTGTATCTGTAATCGAATGAACGCAAGATAATTTAATGTCATATGATGGAACATTCCAGACCAAGCAATAATATCACCATGGAGACAAGCAAGTGACGCCATCGGGCCAAGTTAGAGGTGGTCTTGCTTACGGTTAGAATGTTTTTTCCATGTATTTCAACACCTGTATGATCAAAGGAGAAGTTCAATTTGTCAACTGGACAAAGTTTGTTTAAACAGAAATGGGGGAGTTAGACACAACTTGTCTCCCATCTATAATTCGATTCTCAAATAAAGAATCATTAGGACAGACAAGCCATTGCAGAGGGGTGGAGAGGGTCATTGAATAGGGAATTGGACGCCAGAGAAATTTGAAATACAAAGAGACAGATTAGCTGATGGGTTCAGAGTTGTTTCAGTGTAGTGAGAGCAGCCTAGGGCTGATAGATATGCTAATACAAGACGCCAGAGGAATTCGTAAAACAAAAGAGAGTAGCGGGGAGGGGTCAGAGCTTTGTTCAGGGTAGATAGCTCCTCCCTTGCAGCTAGATATAAACAGGGTCGAACCAGCATGAGGGCCAGAGCTGACGAAGCCTCTCGGATGAGCGGCGAAATGTTTTCAACCAAACAAACTTTGTCCAGTTGACAAATTGAACTTCTCCTTTGATCATGGATTCTACCTGGACGACTGAGGGACTTTTCACGCTTCAACACCTGTAGTTGAATAAATGCAAGATAGATCAATTTAATGACATATCATGGAACATAGACCAATTAATAATATCTCCATGGAGACAAGAGGTGACAGGTTACATATAAACATTGAAAACTATTGATCAGTATAGTGCCACATGCTTATTAAACCTCCTTAATGTAAACCTGATTAAAACCTACTTTATGTCACATTGTTGTAATGTTATTCCATTTGCATGATATCCAAATTTAAAGGTGTATTGTGTAGCTTTTCTGGTGGAGGGTCAGCCACCTGCTTGTCTCCATGGAGATATTACTGTTTCACCATCCAGAGTATGGAAATAAACTAAAGTAATCACAATAGAGTCAGGTTAATGGTCAAATCTATGGCGAAGCAAGCCTGCACGTGTTAAGAATTCATGTTTTTAAGGTGTTTTGAGCTATAAAACACCTGTAATTGAACAACTGCACAGGTGATATGTTTAATACCCTACTGTGGAACATTTCAGGCAAAGAAATAACCATTCATGCATCCATGGAGACACACAAGAAGCGGCCCCTTCACCTTAGAAGTTATATAGTGCACCTTTAACATTACATATGCTGAGGACACGTCTAAAAGTAACACAATACACACACGTACACTTACGCAAACAGGGAGAATTGGCATCTACAGTCCGGACAAAATGTTTTAAATGAGGACAGCTGTTTAATCTTGGCTCACAAAATACTACAAGACTGTGTGCAAGCTGTCAAAGAGAAAACAATGAAGTGTAACTCAGTGCTGGCTTTGGGCCTAGTTATAAATATTGTATCCGCTTTGTCTCTCAACTCAATTTGAGAGAATGGTGCAGATTGTGAACACCAGGTGGCACTGCAGGCTTTGCAAAGACTCCGATCTGCACCACGTTGCAGCAGAAACCTGGAGTCTCCATTTACTCCGTGTATCTTGAGCACATGCCACTGCACAATCTTACATAACAAGCTGCAAGATTAATTCATTATTACGACATTACTACTGTAAATAAAGCACTGTTTCTCAATCTGTAGTACTGGCAATGCAAGCGGTTTGGATAAAGGAGGATTTTGTGGTTCAATTCTGGGTTAATTTCTTCATATAAGCAAGTTTTATGTCTGGTAGTTCACTGGTATTGGTTTTTGTTTAGTCCGGATTCAGGCCTGGTTCAATACTGCTTTGTACTTTTGTTCAAACCTACACAATCAATATTGAGCCCATGTAGTCCGATGTTAAGTCCTTCATTTTGCCTCATTTAGTTCTCATTCAGACTTGCTTTCTATAGTCTAGGAGTAGTTCAGGTTTAAACCTAAGATCTGGATTTGTTTAGTCCTGTAAAATACGTTTAGTCCTTTTAAAATCTTGATTTAGTTCATGTTCTGACCAGGAAATGTCCTGCTAATTTAGACCTGGTTGAGACATGCTGTTCATCTGATATAATTTAAACCTGGTTCAGTCTTTAGAGCTGGTTTTATTTAGTCATTAGTCCTATATTACATAATCCTGTTTTACTGCCCAGTCCAGAGTCCAGACATGGTTGAGTTCTGACTGAGACTTGGTTTGGTTCTTGTTCAAACATGGATTTTTCTTGGTTTGTCTGAGATATATAGGGCTGCAGTGAAATATTCTTACTTACGATTACGAGAAATCACAAATACTTTTTATTTTGATTTAACAAGGCCACTCTTATAAAACATTTTGAATGTTTAAAGAGTATCAACTAATATAGTAATACTACTACTACTACTACTACTACTACTACTACTACTACTACTACTACTACTACTACTCCAATAATAATAATAATAATAATAAAGTCCACTAAATACTATTCTTCTGATTTATGTTGCAGGCCTACATTATAGCCCTTATTAGACTTGGGTTAGACCTAGGTCATGTTTGTAAATGAGAAGTGGTTCTCAAACAGTTTACCTGGATAAATAAAGGTTAAATAAAAATAAATAAATAAATAAAAAGACCTGTTTTTCAGTTTGGTAACACATTATCCTGAGTCTTAGTCTAGACCTGGTTTAGTCTTGGTAAAGTCCTTTTTTTAGACCTCAGTTCTAGACCTACTTTAGTTCTGGTTGGGTCTCACTAAGTGTGTGTGTGTGTGTGTGTGCATGTGTGTGTGTGCATGTGTGTATGTGGTATGTGTGTGTATATACACTATATTGCCAGAAGAAAATCAGGTTTTCCAATCACTTCCATGACCACAGGTGTGTAAAATCAAGCACCTCGGCCTGCAGACTGTTTCTACAAACATTTGTGAAAGAATGGGTCGCTCTCAGGAGCTCAGTGAATTCCAGTGTGGTTCTGTGATAGGATGCCACCTGTGCAACAAGTCCCGTCATGAAATTTCCTCACTCCTAAATATTCCACAGTCAACTGTCAGTGGGATTATAACAAAGTGGAAGCGAATGGGAACAACAGTAACTCAGTCACGTGGTACGCCACGTAAATTGACGAGGCGGGGTGAGCGGATGGTGAGGCGCATAGTGCGCAGAGGTCGCCAACTTTCTGCAGAGTCAACTGCTATAGACCTCCAAACTTCATGTGGCCTTCAGATTAGCTCAAGAACAGTGCGTAGAGAGCTTCATGGAATGGATTTCCATGGCCGAGCAGCTGCATCCAGGCTAGACATCACCAAGTGCAGTGCAAAGCGTCGGATGCAGTGGTGTAAAGTACGCCACCACTAGACTCTAAAGCAGTGGAGATTAATTCTCTGGAGTGATGAATCGCACTTCTCCATCTGGCAATCTGATGGACGAGTCTGGGTTTGGCAGTTGCCAGGAGAACGGTACTTGTCTGACTGCATCGTGCCAAGTGCAAATTTTGATGGAGGGGGATTATGGTGTGGGGTTGTTTTTCAGGAGCGGGGCTTGGCCCCTTAGTTTCAGTGAAAGGAACTCTGAATTCTTCAGCATACCAAGAGGTTTTGCAGAATTCCATGCTCATAACATTGTGGGAACAGTTTGGAGATGGCCCCTTCCTCGTCAACATGACTGTGCACCAGAGCAAAGTCCATAAAGACATGGATGAGAGAGTTTGGTGTGGAGGAACTTGACTGGCCTGCACAGAGTCCTGACCTCAACCCCATAGAACCTTTGGGATGAATTAGTGTGAAGACTGAGAGCCAGGCCTTCTCGTCCAGTATCAGTGTGTGATCTCACAAATGCTCTTCTGGAAGAGTGGCCAAAAATTCCCATAAACACACTCCTAAACCTTGTGGCCAGCTTTCCCAGAAGAGTTGAAGAGTTGATAGCTGCAAAGGGTGGATCGACGACATATTAAACCCTGTGGATTAAGAATGGGATGTCACTTAAGCTCATATGTGAGTCAAGGCAGGTGAGCCAATACTTTTGGCAGTATAGTGTATGTGTGTGTATGTGTATATGCTGTATGTGTGTATATGTGTGTGTATATGTGTGTATATGCATGCCTATATGAGTACATCTCATAATTTGGAAAGGTTAGCAGTGCACAGTGTCAAATTGTCAGCGTGGAAAATTAATGAGCCCTCCAGGGTTGTTTCAATGCCAGTCCCATCTCCATTCACACCAGCACACGGAGCAGACTTTAGTGAAGACACAACGCTGCTCTGGACACGAAGAGAAAGACAGAAATGGAGGGATGGAGATAGAGAAAAGGAAGTGAGATAGAGGGAGAGGATGAAAAGAGGAGTGAATGAAAGAGGCAGACAGAGAGATAAGGGGGGACTGCCTGGATAGCCATTAAAAAGGTTGACATAGTGGAATGGGCTGCGGAGGAAGGTAACAGTATAGCTTACGTAAAGGTGCACTATGTAACTTTTCCTGACAGGGAGTTCACCACCTGTCTGTCTCCATAGGGATGTTATTGCTCTGCCTGCGTGTTACAGTTTGATCTCTGTCTGTAGCATTTACTGCAGGTGTTTTATTGACAAAACAATAACTTGGAAAAGGGGCTTGCCTCCACAGATCTGGCCTCCCATCTGTAAAGTGTTTGGATGTGACTCATACCGAATCATAAAAAGATAAGTTAACATGGGAATCCCCGGACTGATCCGTGAACTCTGACCTGCCTGCGTGGGCTTTTGGATGTAAGTCAGAAGACGATCTGGCTCAGAAGAAAGGACTGTCATGTAATAATTCTTAGGAAATGTTTGGAAAAGAATCTGGTGGGAAAGTGGGAAGTAGAAGCTGTCATTGTAATTCATCGTATTAGAGAATGTAATAGCACACTCTCGCCTCACAGCAAGATGGCTCCTAGTTCAACTCCCAGGCCTTTCTGTGTGGAGTTTCCATGTTCTCCCTGTGTCTGGGCGGGTTTTCTCTGGGCTCCCAAACGTGGCACTGGGGCACCTACTGCCCTTGACAGTTCCCCTTTGATGCAGAAATAATACGATAATATGACTCACCCCATAAGAACGCGGTCACTCCGTTTTAACAGTTTGCCATGTTAATTTGCGTATTCACGTGTATGCGCGGGTCGCGTATATCGACGGACTAGCGTAGCAAGTTAAGGATTTTCTCCAGTTTCATAAAATGCCGCGTATATTCACGAGGCTCGCTCACAGCTGATCAGCGAATAGGCGCAAACACAACAGCGCTAATCGCGTGATCGGTGGGTAATTATGCTGCAACACGATTGGAAGCTGGAGTGCAGTTTGGCCTGATTTGAACTTGCGGGGATTTTGCTCAATCAATTAATATTTTCCAGACCGTCCCCATTTTTTTTTCTCCTCGGATCTACACGATTCACGTAGGTCACCCATTTTGACTTCAAAATGGCAAATTTTGCCGAAACGTGAGGGATTTTCATGCCTGCAGTTGCCCCAGTGGCACTGAAGAAAGATTAAGTAGACCTAAATAAAGTCCTGACAGCACTATTTTGTTGAGTTGGGTCCTACAACTCTACCTCGGGAGGTCTTCCGGGCATGTCCCACCGGGGAGGAGGCCCCGGGGAAGACCCAGAACACTGCTTGGGGTCCCCCCGGAGGAGCTGGAGGAAGTGTCCGGGGTGGTCTGGGAGTCTCTGCTTATATTTTCTTCCGCTTACCCTGTGACCCGGCCCAGGATAAGCGGAAGAAAATGGATGGATGGGTCCTACAGCTTGAGGAGGAATAATAATATTTTGTTTTAAATGTTCTATTTGTTTGTGCTACCTAATAAATAAATCTGGTTTTCCTTTTTTTTTTCTCTTGCTCTAAGAGAAGATGCGTCATTCATACATTCTTGTAAAACTACCCCAAGTTATTTAAAAGATAGATGTCTTCAGAGTTGCTACAGCAGTAACTTTAGCTTAGTTTTCAATTGGCCGCAACAGCTCCAGTTCTGTACACGACTTCTCTTATTTTTAATATACAGTAGCTAATGAAACCTGGGTATCCTCTTGTCTGCACTCCTCCGCTATACACCTCTCCTTCTTCTGTACCCTCTCTCCTTCTCTGTGCCCTTTCTCCTTCTCTATCTATACACCTCTCCCTCCTCTGTACCTTCTTACATCCTCTGTACCCCCCTCCTTTATCCCCTCTATCTCCTCCTCTATCCCCTCTCCTCTACCCCCTTTTCTCCTCCCTCCCTCCTCTTGGACTCTCCGCTCAGATCCCTGGAGAAGTGACGCTCCCAGCAGCAGTACACGCCGACAGCTTGTACCACAGCGCAGTAGGACACATGCTGCTAGGACTGCGAGCTTTGAACTCTGCCACAAGATCCTGCGCAAAGAAAAGAGCAGTGTTGTACAAGAGAGGTAAACGTGAGTGCACCAGCGAAGGGAGAATGAGAGGAGAGAAAGAGAGAGGAGAGAAAAGAGAAGAAAGGGGTGAGAAGTAACATGACCTGAGCCTGAACCTGAAAGTTTAAGGATTTGGGAATATTTTGTTATTCTGAAAGTACGCTGTCAGACTCGACTAGTGGTATTCATAAAAATGTACAGTATGCGACAAAAGTATGAAAAATGTATGCTTGAATAAAATTGTGTTGGCATTGGTGTAGTGGGTAGAAGTAGTTTTGAATAAAACTTGTAATAGTAAAAAATGTAGTAGTAAGAGTTAAAGGCAGGTAGCAAGAATATATTGAGAAGTTTTGATCATTTGAATAGGAGTAGTCTTAAATGTGCACTATGTAACTTTTTGGTTAGGGATACGTTACCTGCTTGTTTCTATGGATATGTCATTTCTGTGCCTGGAATGTTCCACAGTATGACATTAAACAGCTCTGCTTTACATTTATTCAATGACAGGTGGTTTTATAGCTCAAAAATACCTAGAAAAACATTCATTCTGACTGCGAGCGGGGTTGCCTCTCCACAGATCTGACCTGTAACTTGATCTAGTTTGGTCTCCATGAAGATAGAAAGGTTTAATGCCATACTGTGAAACATTCCAGACAAAGCAATAACATTTTCACAGAGAAAACTCAAATAAAAAAGCAGATTTATTTATTTATTTATTTATTTATTTTAACAGATAATAGGTAACTTGAAATTCAGTCATTCCAATAAGGATATATGGGGGTTATTTTTACACTTTTCAGGTTAATTAGACATGTATAAATTATTACTATATTTCTATATTTTATTTTTACTTGTACATATACATTTATATAATTATGCCTTATTTGATCTCATGTTATTTTTTTCACATATATATATATTTTTATTATTACAATGTATATATGAATTATATTATATTATATTATATTATATTATATTATATTATATTATATTATATTATATTATATTATATTATATTATATTATAGTATAGTATATTATATTATATTATATTATATTATATTATATTATATTATATTATATTATATTATATTATATTATATTATATTATATTATATTATATTATATTATATTATATTATATTATATTATATTATATTATATTATATTATATTATATTATATTGTGATGTCTGAGGTACTGTGTCCAAATACTTTCCCTTGTGGATCAATAAATTTTAAGTTGTCTGAGATATTTTAACATGGTCGACAAAGCCAAAATAATGCTCTTTCGCCAGACCCATGTCCTCAGAGCTCATTACAGATTTCTCTTCCAGCAGACGCTCTAAAAAGTCCCAAACAAAACCTGTCTGTGTGGCTGTTGTCTAACTCATGAATGACATTTGTTCAAATCAGATTGTACCAAGGCATTTACATAGCGACAAGGAAACTGCCCGGAAATGTCAGAAAGAATTAGCTGGTAGTGATAGGGCGCTGTGCTGTACTCTGTGGCATTTTGGCATTTTGTGAAAGTCAAATGCGTTTAATTGATTAGTCTTTATGCTGATGCTCCTCTGTGTATAATGGCCTGAGAAATTTGTTTAGGCTTCTGTTGCCAGCTTTATACTGTAGTAGGTATGGGGTTTTCAGCTTTTAAGGTCCTATACCACAAAAACCTGACTCTTATGAGTAGGGATGCACCGATGTGAACATTTAAGCTGATACCGATATCCGATATTAATGTTGCTGTTATCGGCCGATACGGATATATATATATTTTTTTTTAATTCTGAGATAACATTTTATACAGACTGAAAATCATGCAAAATTAATTTTTGAATGTCTTCTTTTATTTTCAAAACATGTTTTGACTCCTGATTTTTTTTTTTTTTTTTCAATTTAATTTTTTTTTAAAGGTCCCATGGCATGAAATTTTCACTTTCTGAGGTTTTTCTGAACGTTAATGTGAGCTCCCCTACCCTGTTTAGCCCCCCCCAATGGCTAAAAGTTGCGTAATGTCTAAACTGAGCATTTGCGATCCTTTTCTGCGTTTGAAAAAAACACATCTCAAATGGGCGATTCTGGACAAGGCACCTTATTGACGTCAGATCGAAAAAAGAAATGCAAATGCAGTTCCACCATCGTCTGGTTCTCCACCCCCTGTCTCTGGAAATCACACCCAGAGAGTTTGGACCGCGGAGGAGCTACGCAATGCGAAATGCGTTTTTTTATTTGCCTGGAGGCACATGTGAGTGTTTCTAGGCTCGGAAGTCCTTTACCCGACCCTCTGGACCTCTGAAACAGCAGTGGTTTAATTTTATTTTCTGTACAAATGTGTTTTTTTTCATTGAAAAGGCTCTCCTCTCCTCCTTCGCTTACACACGCGGAAGTGGGGCCAGGCACAGCGCAGCGCTAACACAAGGAACCAGCGGCACATTTGCCCGCCCCTTCCTCTTACCAATCTGTGTCCTTCTCATTTGCATTCAAGCAACAAGGCGCAGAATGAGTTGTTCAGACAGAGAGATTATGACTCTGACTGTGTACATGTGTCTTTCCCATGCACTAAGTGTTGATTTTGAAGAAGGATTCATTTACAGTATTAGGGAACCATTAAGGAGCCATATAAAAGCATCAAGAAGTACCATGTCATGGGATCTTTAATAGTGTAACTTTTTTTTTTTTTAATAGTGTAACTTTTTTTTTTTTTATAGTGTAACATTGTGTTCTGCGTCCTGATTGGCTAAGGGACCTTTGCCGATTGATGTTATAGATGGGGGACGCGGGGGGGACTGGACTGGAACTAGACCAGGACCAGACCGGGACTAGACCAGGTCTAAACCAGGTCTAAACCTGGACTGGACCAGGACTAAACCTGGACTAAACCAGGACTGGACCAGGTCTAGACCTGGACTAAACCAGGACTAGACTAGGTCTAAACCAGGATTAAACCACCCCGTGCACCGCGTCCACTGTCCCGAGGAGGAGGCACGGTTTGGGCACGGGTCTCGTGCTCGCAGCGCCGGTCATGCTGCGCTATCACGGATTTGAGCACCGCCCACGCTTCACTATTAATACATTTTGTTGAAAATCTATGAAAGTTTGAGTGTTTATAATGCTGTTACCTCATCAAAAACTGACCTGGAGTTGTGTTTTGTTTCATCCATGTTTGAGGAATCCTTTATTATTAGTCTGTCTACTTCTCCAAAGCTCAAATGCAAAAATGTTCCTCCTTGGTGTCATGAACAGCTATACCTTTTACATTTAGTTCAGTGGAGATTGGAAATTTCAGGGCTGTAATGATTGATTGATTCGTATTTATTTCGAGTTTGTGCCAAGACAGAAACAATAATCATATACATATTATATATACATTGTAAACAACAGAAAAGCACATTTCTCGAAAAGGAGTAGGAAGAAGAAAAACTTATATTAACCCACCCCTGTTCATTACATAGTTTCAAAATAATGTGGTTCCTTATGGACATTGATCACATCTTTACAAATATCTACATATTGTAGTTAATATAATTTTGACCCAAGTTTTTTTTTTTTTTTTTTCTTTTTTTGATCACCCAGGGTTGTCACTAACCCTTATACCACAAAAGCAAAAACTCTTTATAATTTCTTTTGAAGCTGTGAATATTTGGACACTCCTTCAGGTTTTCTCCCAACACATTAAATTAATTTGAATTTACCCCTTCCCCTTAATTCATAGTGGACTTCTTGTGTACTGAACAGTTTTTGGATATTGAATGATATTTTTGTTCGCTTTATGTAGAATTTTACAAAATCAAACATTTTTAATAATTTTGATTTGTATGATCCAGATGATTCAAATGGTTCTAGTGAAGGTGCATGGCATTTAAAAACACAGTGGAGCATGTCCTGTATAACCACATGACATCACAAGGTGGAACAGAGTGTTTTCAGTTTGAGAGAACTTTATTTTCTAATTTATGTTATAACGCTGTTTCCTCATCACAAACAAACCTGGAGTTGTGTTTTGTTTCATTCGCACATGTTTAACACACAAACCTGCATATCTCAGACGGAAAACCACCTTGTGATGTCATATGGTGTCATGCAGGATTACTCGTGTGTGAATGAAACAAAACACAACTCTGGTTATGTTTTTGACGAGGTAACAACATTATAACAGTAAATGCGCAGTAACTAACCCTGATGTGAAAAAGTAAGAAATTCAAACCAATAGAAAATGTATGTACCTAATAATCTGGCCAGTCCTTTTATTCCTACAGTATAGCCGGTTTTGGACAACACAATTCCCATTTGACTCCTTTAGAGGGCACTACATTACAGAATAAAGACCCCAATTGATCTCACACGACGCCTGCATCTTTTTTACAAATAAGAAAAATGAAACGACAAAAATACTCTCTTGTATCATAGTCAACATGTGTTTATCCTCTCGGTTGCAGTCAGCTGGAGATTGTGTTTCAATTGCAGAACGCTTTTCTTTGGAAATTTTTCAAAAAGGACCCACGCTGCGGCGTATTTGTGAAAGCTATAAACTCCACTCAACAACAGCCCCATTCCCGTTCCCCTTGGATAAAACAAAACGGAATTCACAAGAGAATCATAGAACGCCAGCTTTCCTCCTTCACACATCATTATACCTCCTACTGAAAGCTCGGCGTCGCTTGAAAATATATATCTTGGCTTATGCATACTATGTGCTAATTTGTCCAAAAACGCACTTGGCAGATTGGAGACGCCGGGTTTTCGTGAACGCTCAGGTTTATTGCAGGGGCGGTTTGATTTAGGGGTATTGGAAATGCTTTTCGCAATTTTGAATAAGTTTGGGCGCCGTGGAAAATGTACTTATAGAAAGCAGTAGTTTAAAAAATGTGTTTGTTTAGATCTTAGACACTTCACCCGCATTGTCTAGTATGAATGAAAAGTGTGTTGGTGGTAGGAGGGGCAGATGGCGTAGATTGGCATTCTCGCTTCTGCCAGTTTGCCCCAGGGCAGCTGTTCCTACAATAGTATTTTACCACCACAAGTATGGCAGGCAAATAGGAATTGTGTTGCCCAAAATAGGCTATAGGAATGAAAGGAATTTTTAGGTACAGTGGTCCCTCGTTTATCGCAGTGGTTGCGTTCTAAAAATAACCCGCGATAAGCGAAATCCGCGAAGTAGGACAGCTTTATATTTTACAATTATTCTACATGTTTTAAGGCTGTAAACGCCTCACCACACACATTCTACACTTTTCTCACACTGGCATTAACGTTTTCTCATATTTCTCTCTCATTTAAACACTCAAACTTTTGTAGATTTTTAACAAAAAACGTCCCTCTTCGTTCTGGCGCCGCTCCGCCTTGGTGCAGGCGTCTTTTTCCGAGTGAAGAACATGGGTAGTATGGGTAGTTGTTGACGCTCTTTTTTCTTTTGGGCGAGAAGATTTTTATAAACAGACATGCCACCTTCGATTATATTTGAGAACGTTTCGTCGATATTGTGGGTTTTGTCGAGGAGAAAACTTGCAAACATACAGCACTTCAGAGTCACACTGCCATCGAACATTTATATAAATCTGGCAAACTAAACGCATTCTGTACTGTACAGGTGACACGGTACGGAGGAGAATGACGGACAAATCGGGTCTACAGTCCCTTAGCCAATCAGGACGCAGAACACAATGCGCATTGGAATTTTTAAAAAATCCGCAAAACAGCGAGGCCATGAAAGGTGAACCGCGTTATAGCGAGGGACCACTGTACATACATTTTCTACCGGCTTGAATTTCGTACTTTTTCATATCAGAGGTAGTTACTGTTATAATGTTGTTACCTCGTCAAAAACATACCCGGAGTTGTGTTTTGTTTCATTCACACATGAGTAATCCTGCATGACACCACATGACATCACAAGGTGGTTTTCCGTCTGAGAGAAGAACTCAGAAATTGTAATAGCTACAAACCTCCCACGGTGACATGAGGAGGTCAAACAAGTAATAGTAGTGGGCGTAGAATTAGTTTCAAGAGCATTTCCTGCTTGGTGATTATACAAGTGTACTTGATATAGGGCTAATATGTTGCTACAAAAGAACAGAAACTTGTCCACAAGAGCACATAAATATGAATTCAACCTGGAGAGACTGGAGAATATTAGTAGTTTTATTGAATGAGGTATTTTTAGCCCCCAAGCAGAAGACATTGTGATGAAAGGCATGGCTGATTAAACGATGTAAAAATCACGTACAATGCTCTAAATTAACTTTTCTGATCTATGTTGTAATGTTTCCTCATCAAACCCATTTCCGGAGTTGTGTTTTGTTTCATTCACACGTTTAACACAAAAACCCTGCATATTTAGTTTGAGTTCTTCTCTCAAACGGAAAACACTCTTTTTAAATATGCGCGATTTGTGCATTAAACATGTGCGAAAGAAACAAAACACAACTCCAGGTATGTTTGTGATGAGGAAACACCATTATAACAGATCAGAAACTAGCGTAATTTTGACCTTTTAAAAGCCTTGTTAGTGCAATTAGGGATGGGACAAGAGCTCGTGCCACAAGATCTCGAGAAATAAAATCACCACAAGATCATGCACACATGAGGAAAATTATCTTGTGAGATTTTTTTCCCCCTGAATTTACCTTTGGCTTGGGCAAAAAAGTGTTAAGAGCTGGTGAGTTATGCAATTTGAGAAGCTGTAGTTCCAAAACGCAATAGTACAATGTCTGATAAAGTCCTACATAAAATACAGCTCTTTTTTTTTCTGAAATCAGCATCTCTACATGTATTACAGCCATTCCATTCCAGCGTCTGTTGAATTCCAACACAAACACAAAGCTGAGTTACTTCAGTTCTTGCACCAGGAGTGGAATAAAGTCACCTAAGAACAATGTGAAAGACTTGTGGAGAGCATGCCAAGACACATGAAAGCTGTGATTAAAAATAAGGGTTATTGCACCAAATATTGATTTCTGAACTCTTCTTATTATGTTGTTTTAAAATGAATTTGATTTTGTTTCTTTCCTTTGTTTGAGGTCTGAAAATGATAATATTTTTATTTGGAATTTAGGAGAAATGTTGTCAGTAGTTTATAGACTCAAACAAAAATGTTCCTTTTGCCCAAACACATACCTATAAGTAATACAATCAGAAAAAATGATAATTTAGCAGTGGTCTCTGATTTTTTTCCAAAGCTGTAATTACAATACAAGGCAAAATTGTGAAATGGATAGCACTGCTTATTTATTAATTAATAATAATTCATAGCATTTATATAGCGCCTTTCATGACACCCAAAGCGCTTTACAGTTCATTGTTCATTTACCCCACACTTGGTGGTAAGCTACTTTCTGTAGCTACAGCTGCCCTGGGGCAGACTGACGGAAAGCGAGGCTGCCAATCTGCGCCATCAGCCCATCCGACCACCTCCAACACTCACGCACACTCCACTTTCATCCTAGGCAATGTGGGTGAAGTGTCTTGCCTAAGGACACAACAACAGTTTTTGCAACTGGCGCCCCACTGTGGCACCTGGAATTCCCAGCGGTCTCCCATCCAAGTACTAACCAGGCCCTGCCTTGCTTAGCTTCTGAGATCTGACGGGATCAGGCTTTGACAGGCAGGTATTACAAACTATGTAAAAATCTTGTCTTATGGTGTGTCTCGTCTCGTGGAAATTGTGTCTCGTCCCACCCCTACGCTCTGTAACGCATGTCTTAAAACGTGGTGTATAGAGTGGTTTATTTGTGTGGTCCAAAATTTTTTATTTTTCAATAATAATATAACTAGGGCTGTTAAAATTGCGCTTTGTAACCTTGCTGGTGGACAGCAGCTCAGTTGTTAGACTGTTTGTCCACTAATATGAAGGTTGGCAGTTTAAATCCCGCTCTCGACATAGACATTATTGGTAGAACGTTCAGACCCACTGACACACAGGTTGGCGGTGCGATTCCAACTCCCACAGATGAATGCTGTCATTGTGTCCTTGGGCAAGACACTTAACCCACCTCTCCCCCAGTGTGTGTATACCCTGGTGTGTGAATGTGTGTGTGAATGAGTGAGTGGTTCCTTGTTGTAAAGAGCTTTGAGTACCTTGAAAGTGGAAAAGCGCAGTATAAAAATTACCATAACCATTTAACTATCGAGCACCAGGCCAAGGTCCAGGTCAGATCTATAGGGAGATAAGACCATTCATAGTAAGAATGCATTTTTAGCGTATTTCTTTAGTAAAAGACTAAATCCAACATTTAGTTCAATGCCATACTGCGGAACATTCCAGTTGAAACAGCATCACTATGGAAACTACGACTGCTACTTTCACATCTGGCACCGTGTCCCGACATTTGTAGACTTAAAGGAGGTTTGTCTGACCCAGTTGTGTTTGATGCATCTGTGTATAAATCCGATCTGACATTTTGTGATTTTGTTGCCGTGACGATGAGCGAGGGATGAGGTGTGGGAGTGGACTCTTCTCTGGACCAGTCGTGATTATTCCAGCATTTATTAGATTACAATGATTTATGGGGCTTTGTACAGAGCGGAGTATATTAACTAAATGACTATTTAACTCAACACAGGAATTTCATTAACATCTGACCCCAGCAGTACCAGACAGCAGACCCATGAGGACAGAAGAGGAAACACCAGGACTTCACTGCAGCCACAGAACCAGGACCAAACCAGGACTGAACCAGGACTGAACCAGGACTGAACCAGGACTGAACCAGGACTGAACCAGGACTGAACCAGGACTAAACTAAGGCTAAACCAGGGCTAAACCAGGTTTAAACCAGGACTAAACCAGGACTGAACCAGGACTAAACTAAGGCTAAACCAGGACCAAACTGTGGCTAAACCAGGGCTAAACCAGGACCAAACCAGGACTGAACCAGGACTAAACCAGGGATATACCAGGATCAACCAGAGCTAAACCAGGACAAAACCAAGGCTAAACCAAGGCTAAACCAGGGATAAGCCACAACAAAACCAGGACTGAACCAGGGCTAAACCACAATTAAACCAGGGCTAAACTGGGGCTAAACCAGGGTTAAACAATGACTAAACCAAGACTAAACCAGGACTAAACCAGGACTGAATCAGGACTAAACTAAGGCTAAACCAGGGCTAAACCAGGTTTAAACCAGGACTAAACCAGGACTGAACCAGGACTAAACCAGGGCTAAACCAGGACCAAACTGTGGCTAAACCAGAGCTAAACCAGGACCAAACCAGGACCAAACCAGGACTGAACCAGGACTAAACCAGGGATATACCAGGATCAACCAGAGCTAAACCAGGACAAAACCAAGGCTAAACCAAGGCTAAACCAGGGATAAGCCACAACAAAACCAGGATTGAACCAGGGCTAAACCACAATTAAACCAGGGCTAAACTGGGGCTAAACCAGGGTTAAACAATGACTAAACCAAGACTAAACCAGGACTAAACTAGGGCTAAACCATGACTAAACCAGTCCTAAACCAGGACAGAACTGAGGCAGGGTGGGAACTAAAAAGGGACTAAATAAACATGGGCAATACCTATTCTAAACCTGGGAAAAACCAGGACTAAACCAGGGCTAAACCAAGACAAAACCAGGTCTGGACCAGGACAAAAAAAAAAAAAAAAAACAGTTACTAAACCTGGGCCGAATCAGGACTAAAACAAGGCTGTAAAACAGACTAAAACAAATTCATCACTAAAACAATCCAATACACTATATTTCTAGAGCACATTGTACCAAAAAAAAAACATTTTCAAAATTCTGCACATATACTGAAATTAAAATCAACAAACACAATAAATAGTGAGTAAAACAGTAAAACTGAAATAGGGCTAAAAAAGACCCAGAGCAGTTCTAAAACAGATCCACATTTGGACTTTTTTTTTAACATTACCTATTCTTACCTGCAGGTTTATTTGGTTAATCACCACCAACACAGGGTACAACAAACCCTCACTATGAAATAACATGACAAGGATTAATCCCTGTATTTAAAGCTGCTGATGGGAGATAAGAGACTGTTGTTTTGTAAATGAGCCTGACGTGAGATACCGATCTGGTGCTACATTGATTTAAACACGGCGTAACGGGATAAATTACACTTTTCATTAAATGTTGAGATAATAATTAGGCTTAAATGATTATGAATGAATGTATATCAAAGCCTCTATAAATCATCAAACGGCTACTGTCAACACTGTGGTATCTACGATTGAGCTACAGGTTAAGAAATGCATTCATCAGGTTTAAATCAACACTATAAGAACTGAATGAGGCAATGAAAGAAAGCAGGGTTGGTGTAAGGTTTTTAAAGGTGCACCGCGGAACATTTTTTAGTGGAGGCGCCTGCTTGTCTCCATGGAGATGTAATTGCTCTGATTAAACAGCTCAACCTTACCGTATTTATTCAATTACAGGTGGTTTTATAGCTAAACATACCTAGAAAAACAGGGATTCCTTGGAGAAAATCATTTGAATCTTTAAGTTCTACTGTAATATTCTATTTTGTTATACTTGCTTTAGATCTTCTTAGACTTAGACAAACTTTATTGATCCACAAGGGAATTTATTTATTCTTAGTGTAGCAGATGGAACCAAGTGAGACCAAGAAAGTCAGTTCCAGAAAATACACAAACACATTAAAAGTGGATTATTTAACTTTTCTCGTGAAGGGTCGGACATATTTTTGTCTCCATAGAGAAGATGTTCCACGGTATCCAAGAGACAAGCAAGAGAAAAGTTACATAGTGCAGCTTTAAACAAGTATGGTCCTGCATTTGACCCATTGTACAACCAGCTGTACAACCAGGCTGTTTCAAAGATTACCTAGTCTAAAAATGAAATGAACCAAAGGAAGGAAGTTCAGGGCCTGTTTACACGAGAACGCTTACGGGTAAAAACGACAAAATATTTGATCAGAAGTGCCTTTCGTTTAGACGGTGACGGCATTTTGGGGGCTTAAAAACGCAAAAAAACTGAAACTGCCCTCCAAAGTGGAAAACTTGAATACGCTCCGCCGTAGCGTTTTCGTCTACACCGCCCAAGACACAAAACTCTGGTCAAATCTGCTGACGTTGTGTATGCGTTTACGTCACATCGGTCCATATATCAGTGTAACGCCTTGTCGCGCCTTTGTTGCTTTGTAATTTAACGTGGTCTGAAGCAATAGTTGAACTTCTTCTGACCACACAATTTTTTTTTTTTGCTACCGGTAGCCATGTTTTGTTTTGCTTTTCGCGGCGCAGATGAGAAGAAGGAAGATTCTACGCATGCGCGCGGACATAGTGATAATGTATCACAGCACCACCTAGCCGCCTGGCATGCACACCCAATTGAATTCCACATACTTTTGCGTCACGTATGCACGCAGATTTCCTCCCGAAAACACTCCTCTAAACGCGGAATAAAAGTGAAGACGTGATGCCACTTTTCTGTCCGACTTCTGTTCAAACCATCATCATATAAACGTAACCTCAGTGTCATTTTTTCCAGGTTGGGGGTCTGCTACCATGGACATGCTATTGCTTCGACTGTAATGTTCCACAATATGGAACATTAAACTTATATAAGATGCATTTATTCAATTATGGGAGTTTTTATTGCTCAAAAATATCTTTAAACACATGTATTGTTACTGTAAGTTGAGTCGCCTCTTCACAGATCTCACCTGTAAATTGGCCTGGTTGTGTCTCCTACTTATTTCTATGAAGATTGATTAAGGTTGAAGTTTAATGCCATACTTTGGAATATCGGAAGTAAAGCAATAACATCTCCAGGCAGAAGTAACTGGCGGGGCCTATACCAGAAAAGTTACACAGTGCACCTTTAACCAAATGAACAGTTCTAACCTGATGTGAAAAAATACATTGACAAAAAGTAAAATTTGCTATCCACCAATGCAAAGTGGCGATTGTAAGGGGTAAAAATGAGGTGGCAGTTCAAGTATCTAAAGAATGTTATAAGTTGGTATGCAGCTTAAAGCATGTCTTGTCTATTATAGCCATTTAATTGGGGAAATTAAGGTTAAAGCACAGAGGGTTTAAATGTCAAATGTCACCAAGGCCAAATCAGTAATGTTAATGATTCTCTGTGACCCTCTGCGTCTCTTATAATTGACAATAGTCTTGTCTGTAGACTTGTAATCTTAACACGACTGGAGGTCTTTGTTATATGTTTAATCTAATACGTAAACGTGCATTGTGTAACTTTCTTGTGGAGGGTCTATAATGCTGAGATGCTTTTCTCTATGGAAATGCTGGAATGTTTCACAGTATGGCATTAAACCTTTCTATCTTCGTGGAGACCAAAGCAGACCAAGTTAGAGGTCAGATCTGTGGAGAGGCAATCCCGCTCACAGTCAAAATGCTTGTTTTTCTGGGTATTGTTGAGCTATAAAACCACCTGTAACTGAATAAATGTTACCTTGTTTTATGTTTAATGCAATACTGTGGAACATTCCAGACAGAGCAATGACGTATTCATGGAAACAAGCAGGTGACAGACCATTCACAAGAAAAATTACACAATTCACCTCAAGCGTTGTTCAGTATGTCTTTGATGAACTATAATACACATTAAAGCTGGGTTAATGTTTCTCATGAAGGTTCTGTGTTCTGTGTTATCTCCATGGCAACATTATTGCTTTGGAATGAGCCACAGCATGGCATTACCTTACCATTACAAGTTACCTTGTTTTATTCACTGGTCTACAAGAAAAAGTGTTTCCGGAACAAAGGTAGTGAAATTCTTCTTGGTTTAGGTCACTAATAAAGAAAAAGTAAGTCAGAAGTGCTGATTGGCTATAGTTTCCAAGATATACTATTGGGTCAAAACAGGAATTCTATGCAAAATAAGGCAAAAACGGTAGTTTATCAGAAGGTACAGTGTGTCTACAAGCAACAGTTCTATCTGAAAGCATGTCTGCACATTCCAATACATTCATTTTAATATGTCTAGAGTTTTAACATCAAATATTTTTTGATTTCACATAAGAAAGATGCCTCGAAATTGTGTGCACCTGATGTCTTAAAGGGACAGTGTGTAAGATTTTTACCCGTTAATTACTGAAATTGAAGATACCCATTCAAAAATACATTGTTTTCCAAGCCTTTTCACTTCCATCATGAAATCAAAGTATTCTTTTGGACTTAGATATAGTCACATAAAAGGGGGATCTTCCCCATGCAGAGGCAGCCATTTTGAATACAAGAGCCCCAGAAGGACATTTGGGCTCCGCCTTCGGCAAGGCTCGTGGTTTTGGGTAAACAACACAAGCATGCTGCCGGATCAGATGTCGTAATGGATCTAACATGTGTTTTGGACTAAATTGTTTTACTGGATTTTATTCGCTGGATCCTTACGGACAAACTGAGAGCAAGTTTATGGTGAAATACAGAGTTTGACCTGTGCAAAGCATTCTAAGGTAAGCTAACCTCGTTTTGTGCTTTTCCGTATAAAAGCCCCATGTGCTCGGGGAGTGATTGTTGTGCAGGGAAATGAATTGCATAGTCAAAAAGAGGAGACTGTAAGGTTTCATTTGATGTGTAGAGTGTCATGGTACATGATCGGGAATGTGTGTTTTCATGAGAAAAGAAAAGAAAAAAAAACAACGGGACCGCGCGGCTCGCGACCCTCGAGGTCTGCCGTAGCTAAAACAGAAAGTGCAATAGCACCATCCACCTATGCGCCACGAATCCTACACACTTTATTTCTTGTATTTTTTCTTGTTTATTTCGTGATGGATAAAATATTTTCAAAATATAAATATAATTTTTAAGCAAAAATGCCTAAATTTATTGTATAAACAGGTGTGATTTTGATGTAAAACAATATCATTAAATATCTTGAATATATTATCTAACCAGCACAGTTATCAATTGATTTTCAGTTAATCTTATCAATATAAATGATATTTAGCCACTTTTATCTCGGAAGCAGATCGAGTCCAAAAATTTGTAGACCAGTGTTATAGGTGTTTTTATAGTTAAAGATATTACTTGAAAAACATGTATTGTTACTGTAAGCAGGTTCACCTCTCCATAGTTCTGACCTGTATCCATCCTGCTTGTCTCCGTGGAGATAAACCAGCTCAGGTAACATCTCCATTGAGACACTGAGCAGGTGGCAGACTCTCCACCAGAAAGGTTACAGATTTGCCTGGTTTACACCTGACCATATCACAAGTGATATATGGTCTGGGAGCACCTACTGAATATCTCGTACCGGAGGTGTAGTTTACGATCGCTTAAGGCCGTTTATTGGGCGTTACGAATGTCTATCATTTGGCGTATACGTAGCCCATAGCCAATCAGGTCAGTTGTCAGTTCAAACTACAAGCTTCCGTTTGTCACGTAGTACAGGTCACCGTCTTTCCACCCCTCCCCACTCTCTGATTGGCTCCCAGAATCGGGAGAGCTCGCTTGCCATAGTTGCCAGGCTGTCTTTCAGATCGGTACGAACGAAAGCAGCCTGGGATTTCCCAGGTTAGTTACAGAGTACACCTTTAAATACAACAATCTGAAATACTTGACCCGTTTTGTACTAACATTTACATGCCTAATTTTACAGCATAATCCACTATCTGATAGTCCAGAATTGGCTATAAATATTTTAACATAACTTTATAGAAAAGGCTCTTTTATAACAAAATTCCAGCATAAAACATGGCAATATTGCATATCAATGAAGTGGTTTAGCACGAGTAGCATATATGTAAACCTGTAATCTAGCACACATTTCAGCATGGCAATGTAACGGCATCATAGTACATATATGGGTCAGTGCATTATGGGTACACGTCGGGGTTTCACCTGTCTGAACACAGCTCTGCCGATACATACGAAGAAGTAGCACACAGCGGTCTGCATACATGAATAAAAATGTCCCCCCTCTCTCTCTGTACATAATCACAGTGCCATGTAGCCTGATTGTTCTCGCCGCAGCTTGCACCAAATTCAAAGCGGCCCGTAAAAAGCGTGGAAATTCACCTCTGGCTGGGGTGAGGAGGGGGTAAAGGTGGGGGATGGGGACTACTGTGCTCTGTAGCTTGGAGAAGTTGTATTATTGAGGCCAAAGTAGCATGAGATTTGGTTAAGCTGCTCTGCGCCTGTCTCTTGGTGTATACAGTGTGTGTGTGTGTGTGTTTGGTTGCCCTAGGGTGAGAATGACGGACAGGTGTGGGTGATATGGAAACGCGGGTCGGAAAAGGCCTGGGGTGAAAGGAGCGGAGTCAGGATTCTCTAAAGGACACACTCCAAATGGCATTATAGCTCTGTCCCCACAATATGGAGTATGCTCCAACTGCACCTCCGAACCCAAACTCCAGCTTTTAAAGAGGGAGTATTACACTTCTATGGGGTATTCACTGTCAACACATAACAGATTTAGATTGACAAATTACTTTTGATTGCTCTGAAAAGGCTATATTTGCCAAAAATAATGTATTAAATGCAAAATTATTTCCAGTTTGTCCCTGCTTCCCTTGCTAAATCACTCCCCTTTCAGAGTGCTATCACTACACAATCGTAATGGAAGAAAGCTCCAAATGTATGTCTCACTAGCAAGGACCACGCCACAACAATGAAATGCGATAAAGATATTTATTGGCGATTGACGGTAGGTAGTTGCGATGGCTAGGGGGTAACAGGCTATGTTCAGACTGCAGGGCTTAAAGCTCAATTTGATTTTTTTGTGTGAAATCTGATATTTTTGCGAGATCGTTCACATTTCCAATTAAATGCGACTTGTATGTGATCTCCAGTGTGAAATTTCAACGCCCCAAATATGTCCCGCATGCGCCTTGGATTACACGACGAGGTCACATGCAGCGAGCATGCTCAGTGTACGGAAGTCGCCTAAACATGGACACGAGCATTGAGCGCCTGGAGATTTTAAAGTTGCTGTCGTACCAGAGCCAGAACATGTACAACTTATTTGTTTTAAGGAAGAGATTGAGAAGGAGAAGGTTTTTGGCCTTGGCGTTTTGTGGGGCAGTGGCAGCAACATCCGTAGAAAGGAACGTGTTGGTGCTGAGAGTGGTGGGATTGCTTTGCGCTTTGCCGCTTCACTGACATGGTCTTCATACACAATTTTCGTATGACGAGAAGAACGTTTATGTACATTGGTGAGCGCCTACTTGTACCACTCTCACTTGTTGATGGTCAGATGAATGTGACCTGGCCGTTCAGGATGAAGACGCATGTCAAATGGTCGGATATGTATCGGTTTTAGGACCACATGTCCAAGTGGCCTGGGTCGCATTTGAAAAAATCAGATTTGTGTCGTTCAGACTGTCATTAAAAGATCAGATACAGGTCGCATAGAGGCAAAAAAAAATCGGATTTGGGTCACTTCAGGCTGCAGTCTGAACGTAGCCTTAGGGTGGGGGCTCCATCTCTAATCCAAAATGGTCACCCACCCCTCCTTAAAGATAGTGTCTTCAGGCTGTAGGATGGAAGAGAGATATGGGATGGGAGGGAGGGGGTCGAGAGAGCTGACGCCGGAGGTGTTGTCGGGATAGGCTGTATAAATAGGGCTTCTGGGTAGTTCTAAGGCGTGGTCGAGATGAGCTGTGGTTGGCTGGTGAGGAGGTTGAGGTGAGGTCCAGCTCCTGAATCTCAGCTAATCATATTAACTCCACTAATACATATAAGTTTGTAGACTATTTACATATAGTCTATCTGAATAGTTCTACACATCAGTCCGGGACAGCTTTCGCAAAACATCTACTACATGAGCTATTTGAATCTGATTGTTTGAGGAGTCACAACAGCGGAACGAGACGAAAAATCAAACATCGGTCGCATCCAGAGATAAGAAAAGCACAGACATCTTCCCTATATGCACATGCACAAGTGTTTACCCTCTGCATGTGTTTCGCAAACAAAATAGTCTGTATTTACGCTAAAATAGGATGAAGTACCATTGCTATCATCGCCATATTTGTTTTGGTTCATTTGGGTGCCTCTACTTTGGCTTCAGCACAAACCTCAAAATGTAAGTAGTCGCCCACCTAATTATCTGTTCAGTGGACGGATTATCGTCAGTTTGTAAACTCACAAATATGGCGAGAATGCATCTTGCTGTACAAGGTTAGTGTAGGGGAAGATTTTATCAATACATTAATAATAAGAAGAATAATACATTTTATTTTTATAGCAATTATTTACTCATACAGCTCTGGAAAAAAAAAACAGTTTTTCAAATTTTGCTATAGGTATGTGTTTGGCAAAAGGAACATTTTAGTTTGAGTCTATAAACTACTGACAACATTTCCCCCAAATTCCAAATAAAATATTATCGTTTAGAGCATTTATTTGCAGAAAAAGACAAATGGTCAAAATAACAAAAAGATACATGTTTTCAGACCTCAAACAATGCAAAGAAACAAGATCAAATTCATTTTAAAACAACATCGGATTATCGGATTACAGGCCACTTTGGACTCCGAAAGTGTAGACTAACATTGAGCTTTTGTCATCTGAAAAGTGCTAAAGTTTGTATCATTTGGTGACAACAACTGTATGCCCCGAGCACTCACGTTAAACGGATATCGCTAAACTACAAAATCTCCGGAAATGCTCCAAATGACACCAAAATGGGTGAGTAAATCACGTTGTTTTATTACCGAAATAAGGTTCAGATTGTAAAAACGTTACTATTCCTTTAAGAAGAGTTCAGAAATCAATATTTGGTGCAATAACCCTTATTTTTAATCACAGCTTTCATGCGTCTTGGCATGCTCTCCACAAGTCTTTCACATTGTTCTTGGGTGACTTTATTCCACTCCTGGTGCAAGAACTGAAGTAGCTCAGCTTTGTGTTTGTGTTGGAATTCAACAGACGCTGGAATGGAATGGCTGTAATACATGTAGAGATGCTGATTTCAGAAAAAAATGCAGTGGTCTCTTATTTTTTTTCCAGAGCTGTATGTAAATATAAGCATAAGCAAGATAGTTAAGACATGAATCACCCAAAACATAAGTGGGTTAGTGATAAGGGAATCACTTATAACATGGCTAAAATCTCCTTTTAAGCATGACATCTTCCCGTAAAGTATTAGTATTTTGGTGAGGTACTTCTATTGGATATATTTACATGGCTCATTTGTTTCCAGCAGCTGGCAGGAGTAAACACTTGAAATTTAAAAGTGCAGACAGGGAGGGTCTCCACAGGGACCACCACCTCCACTAATACTGATGAGGAGAAGAGTTTTCTGAGCGTACTTCAAATAGAAAACTAAAATACGCATGTCCACGGAGCGGCAAGCAACAGCTGAGTTTGTGCTGAATGATTGATACTTTGCAGCTGACGTCATCAACAGTCCCTGCGGGCGTGATGCTAAGTGTAGGCACTGCTCTGTCTGAGGCTCGGTAGACTTTAATCTGACTTTTATTTCAACACAATCTGACCAGAAAGAGCTGAATTAGTTGGAACTACAACCGATGAGCTGATTTGTGGTGTTCAATAAGTCTCTCATACATAAAATTACAGTAACAAGCTAGCTAGCCAACAGTTTTTCACTCACTCTCACTGTTTTTGTCGTAATTCAAACACCTAAACAGCACATCATTCTGAAATAAACATTTTTGTCACATTTAGCTTTAAATAATGTCCAAAAAAACACATTTTTTTGTCAGTTACTTTTTTGCACATTTAAAGCAATATTTGTCAACTTAAAGAAATTTTAAATATTTAAATATAAATATGAAATACTACACGTAAATATTAAATGTTAAATGCAAATGCTAAATCTAAATGTTAAATCTAATTCTAAATATTAAATCTAAATCTTAAATCTAAATACTAAATCTAAATGTTAAATCTAAATGTTAAATCAAAATTTTTAATCTAAATCTAAACGTTAAATCTAAATCTAAATGTTAAATCTAAATGTTAAATCTAAACGTTAAATCTAATTCTAAATGCTAAATCTAAATACTGAATCTAAATCTTAAATCTAAATGTTAAATCTAAATCTAAATGTCAAATCTAAATATTAAATCTAAATCTTAAATCTAAATGTTAAATCTAAACTTAAATGTTAATGTACATTTAACATGTAGTAGTTAATATTTATATTTAACTATTTAAAATTTCTTTAAGTTGACAAATATTGCTTTAAATGTGCAAACAAGTAACTGAAAAAATAAAATAAAAATCACATCTGTTTTTTTGGACATTATTTAAAGGGACAGTGTGTAGGATTCGTGGCGCATAGGTGGATGGTGCTATTCCACTTCCTCTTTTGGCTATGGCAGACCTCGAGGGTCACCCGGGCGCGACGTACCGCCGACATCGCGCGTGCCCGCGCACGAACCGCGCACCGCTGTATACATAAAACGCGGTCCCCCGTTCACTTTTTTTTTTTCTTTTCGCATGAAAACACACAATCCCGATCATGATTCATGACAATCTACACATCAAATGAAACCTTACAGTCTCCTCTTTTTGACTATGCAATTCATTTCCCTGCAAAACAATCACTCCCCGAGCACATGGGGCTTTTATACAGAAAAGCACAAAACTTAGCTTACTTAGCTTACCTTTGAAGGCTTTGCACAGGTCAAACTCTGTATTTCATCATAAACTTGGTCTCAATCTTTCCATAAGGATCCAGCGAATAAAATCCAGTAAAACAATTTAGTCCAAAATACGTGTTATATCCATTACGATGTGTGATACAGCAGCATGCTTCTTTACACGAGGCTCCCCCCTTCCCCCCTCCCCTTCCCCTTCTCTCCTTCTCTCCTTCACTCCCATATGCAGCGCGGATGAGCAGCTGCTAGCAGGAGCCTCGGCGAAGGATGAGCCCAAATGTCCTTCTGCGGCTCTCGTATTCAAAATGGCTGCCTCTATATGGGGAAGATCCCCCTTTTATGTGACTATATCTAAGTCCAAAAGAATACTTTGATTTCATGATGGAAGTGAAAAGGCTTGGAAAACAATGTATTTTTGAATGGGTATCTTCAATTTCAGTAATTAACAGGTAAAAATCTTACACACTGTCCCTTTAAGCTAAATGGGACAAAAATGTTGGAGTTTATTTCAGAATGAGGCGCTTTACAAACAGCGCCCCATATGAACGCTCGTATAAAACACATGCTGCTGAAAATGTGTTGTTTTAATCTATTTTGCATTTTTTTCTTGAGCTTCCAGACTTCTTAAACCTTTTTTTTTGGTCAGTGTTTCCTAATGTTTGCATTGTGTCACCATGGAAACACTGAGCATTCCACCATAGAAATACACGTCCACCCCCAGCATGCTGCAAAGGCGATAAAGATTAAGAACCTCCAGTACGCTCTGGTAAATGATGGAACAGTTTCAGTTTTTGCTCTGTGTTTTATTGTCTTTTTTGGTCAGCAGTGCGGTTTTATATTTTACAATGGATGCTTTTTTTATTTTATTTTTTTTATTAATGTCCTCTTCCCTGAATACGCACCATGAGGTCTTCCTGTCAGCCGATCAGTGCTTCATGAAGTATATAAAATACTAGTGCTTCAGCTAGTCCTCTTCTCATTCTCTCTTTTTCTCTCTTTCTTTCTCTCTGTCTATATATATCTGACTGTCTCTCTCTTTCTCTCACCTCTCTCCTTCTTTCCGAGCCCCAAATGTGACAAACCTGTTCATTCCATTCCTCTCTCTCTCTTTCTTCACCTCTCTGTCGCTCCTCTCTCCATCCCTGGCTCTCTCTTCTATCACTCTATCCCCCTCTCCCTGTCTCCGTTGCCTTTTCCTGACAATGCAGATGACAGGTCCATTGATAACTTCTCCTCTCTCTATCTCTCCCTCTCTCTCACTTTTTCCTCGCCTCTCTGATCTCTTCTCTCTCTGTCTCGCTTCTCTCCTTCTTTCTGTGATCTGTTCACTCCATTCCTCAACATGATGTGGCTATCTCTCTCTCTCTCTTCACCCCTCTCTCAAGCCCTGGCTCTCTCTTCTATCACTCTATCCCTCTCTCCATCTCTCACCACTTTCTCTGTCAGGGCCGCTTATGTCTTCTCCCTCCCTCCTCTCTCGTTCTCTCTCTCTCACCCCTTCTTTCTCCTCATCTTCTCTTCCTCCATGATCGCGTGGGTGACCGAACTATTCACTCCACTCCTCGTCTTGATGTGGCTGCCTCCTCTCTCTCCTCTGTCCCCTCTTTTCTCTCTCCCTCCCTCCCTCTCTCTGTCCCTCTTCCCCTCTGTTCCCCGTGGATGTCCCCTTTATCTCTTACTCTCTCCTCCTCTTTTCTCCTTGTCTCAATCTCCTCTCTCTCTCTCTGTTTCATTTTCTTCTCCTCTCTCCTCTCACCATCTCCCCTCCTCTCTCCCCTCTCTTCTTTCACTCTCCTCTCTTTGTCCTCTCTCTCTCCTTCTTTATCTCACTCACTGACAAACCTGCTCCCTCCTCTCCTCTTCCTGTCTCCTCTCTCCCCTTTCCTATCCTCTCCTCGCTCTCTCCTCCCCCTCTCTCCCTCCCTCTCTCCTTAACTGTGGCAGACAGAACTGTTCCCTCCACTCCTCCTCCTGATGTGAATGCCCCCCTCTGTCTCCCTCCATTATCTCTCCTTCTCTTGCTTCCTCTCTCCGGCCGCCAGACCTCCTCCCTCCACTCCTCTTCCTGATGTGCCTGTCTCCTCTCTCTCCCTCCTCTCTCTCGCTCTCTCTTTCTCCCCCTCTCACTGACAGACCTGCTCGCTCCACGCCTGATATGGCTGTATCCTCTCTCCCTCGCTTCTCTTTCTCCTTCTCTCTCTCTCTTCCTTCCTTCTCCTTTTCTCTGTCTCTCTCTCCCTCTTTCTCACTGACAGACCTGCTCACTCCTGATATGGCTGTGTCCTCATTCCCTCCCTTCTCTCCCTCCAGTCTCCCTTCTGTCTCCTCCTCCTCCTCTCTGTCTCTCTCTCTCCCTTCTCTCTCTCCTCCTCTCTATCTCTCTCTCTGTGTCTCTTTCGCTCTCTCCCCCTCTCACTGACAAATCTGCTCACTCCAGATATGGCTATGTCCTCATTCCCTCCCTTCTCTCTCTCCTCCTCCTCCTCCTCCACCTCTCTCTCTCTCTCTCTCTCTCTCTCTCTCCCTCCCCTCTCTATCTCTCTGTGTCTCTTTCTCTCTCTCTCTCTCACAGACAGACCTGCTCACTTGAGTCCTGATATGGCTGTGTCCTCATTCCCTCCCACCCTCCCATCTCTCTTGTCGTCTCATCTCTCTCTCTCTCTCTCTCTCTTTCTCTCCCCAGCTCTCTCTCTCTCTCCTCCTCTCACTGACAGACCTAGTCCCTCCAGATATGGCTATCCTTATTCCCTCCATTCTCTCTCCATTCTCTGTCACTCTCCTCCTCTCTTTTTCTCTCTCTCTCTCTCTCTCTCTCTCTCTCTCCCTCATCTCTCTCTCCCTCGTCTCTCTCTCTCCCTCCCCCTCTCACTGACAGACCTGCTCACTCCAGATATGGCTATCCTCATTCCCTCCATTCTCTGTCACTCTCCTCCTCCTCTCTCTCTCTCTCCCTACTCTCTCTCCCTCTTTCTCTCCTTTGTCTCTCTCTCTCCCTCCTCTCTCTCTCTCTCTCTCCTCCTCTCTTTCCCTCCCTTCCCTCTCTCTCTCCCCTGTCTCTCTATCCTCTCTCTCTAGCTCCTCTCTCTCTCCCTCGTCTCTCTCTCTCTCTCCTCTCTCTCTCCCTTGTCTCTCTCTCCTCTCTCTCTCCCTCATCTCTCTCTCTCCTCTCTCTCTCCCCTCCTCTCTCTCTCTCTCCCTCTCCCTCGTCTCTCTCTCCTCTCTCTCTCCCTCATCTCTCGCTCTCCCTCGTCTCCGTCCTCTCTCCTCTCTCCCCCTCTCGCTGACAGACCTGCTCGCTCCACTCCTCTTTCTCTCTCCCTCCTCTCTCTCTCTGTCTCTTCCCCTCTCGCTGACAGATCTGCTCGCTCCACTCCTCTCTCTCCCTCCTCTCTCTTTCCTCCTCTCTCTCTCTCTCCCTCTCTTGCTGACAGACCTGCTCGCTCCACTCCTCTCTCTCTCCTCCTCTCTCTCTCCCCCTCTTGCTGACAGATCTGCTCGCTCCACTCCTCTATCTCTCTCCCTCTCTCCCCCTCCTCTCTCTCTCTCTCTCTCTCCCCCTCTCGCTGACAGACCTGCTCGCTCCACTCCTCTCTCTCTCTCTCCCCCTCTCTCTCCTCCTCTCTCTCTCTCCCTCCTCTCTCCCCCTCTCTCTCTCCCCCTCTCGCTGACAGACCTGCTCGCTCCACTCCTCTTTCTCTCTCTCCCTCTCCCCCCTCCTCTCTCTCTCTCTCTCTCTCTCTCTCTCCCCCTCTCGCTGACAGACCTGCTCGCTCCACTTCTCTCTCTCCTTCCTCTCTCTCCTCTCTCTCCTCTCTCTCTCTCTCCTCCTCTCTCTCCTCCTCTCTCTCCCCCTCTCGCTGACAGACCTGCTCGCTCCACTCCTCTCTCTCTCCCTCTCTCTCTCTCTCTCTCTCCCTCTCTCCCTCCTCTCTCTCTCTCTCTCTCCCCCTCTCGCTGACAGACCTGCTCGCTCCACTCCTCTCTCTCTCTCTCTCTCTCTCTCTCTCTCTCCCTCCTCTCTCTCTCTCTCCCCCTCTCGCTGACAGACCTGCTCGCTCCACTCCTCTCTCTCTCCCTCTCTCTCTCTCCCTCTCTCCCCCTCCTCTCTCTCTCTCTCTCCCTCTCTCCCCCTCCTCTCTCTCTCTCTCTCCCCCTCTCGCTGACAGACCTGCTCGCTCCACTCCTCTCTCTCTCTCCCTCTCTCCCCCTCCTCTCTCTCTCTCTCTCTCTCTCTCCCCCTCTCGCTGACAGACCTGCTCGCTCCACTCCTCTTTCTCTCTCTCCCTCCCCCCCTCCTCTCTCTCTCTCTCTCTCTCTCTCTCTCTCTCCCCCTCTCGCTGACAGACCTGCTCGCTCCACTCCTCTCTCTCTCTCCTCCTCTCTCTCTCCCTCTCTCTCCTCCTCTCTCTCCCCCTCTCGCTGACAGACCTGCTTGCTCCACTCCTCTTTCTCTCTCCCTCCTCTCTCTCCCCCCCACCCCTCCTCTCTCTCCCTCTCTCTCTCTCTCCCCCCTCCTCTCTCTCTCTCTCTCCTCCTCTCCCCCCCCCTCCTCTCTCTCTCTCCTCCTCCCCCCCCCTCCTCTCTCTCTCTCTCTCTCTCCCCCTCTCGCTGACAGACCTGCTCGCTCCACTCCTCTCCTTGATGTGGATGGCATGAATTGTATTGACAGCTGTCGATGTGGATACAGCATTATAACATGAGCCAGTGTTTCTCACAGTATCTTAACCTAATTTGTGCTGCTCTGTGCTTCCTGAGGGGGGAGGGGCTGCGGAGGGGTCGGCCAAAAGAAGAGAAAGAGAACGGACGGCGTGCCCTTCTGAGGCAGGACACACAACATGTACCACAAAAACACTATCAACACATTCAGAGTTCTCCGTGGCTTTATCTCCAATGTTACTGGGTCATTAAAGGGAACATATTACACTATTTTCTAATGCTATAATGTTTCCTCACACATGTTTAACACACAAATCCTGCATATTTCCACTAAATTCTGAAGTTGTGATGTCATGAAGTGCTCTACAATGTTGTTAAACTCTGCACACCTTCACTAGAATCATCTGGATAATTTCAGCTCTTGAATGACCAATCTCTGCTGAACAAAATGTAAAAGAACCTACAGCTTCATGACATCACGAGGTGGAAGAGAGCATTTTGAGCTTTGGAAATGTACACAGACAAAATATAAAGAGACACTCAGACGTGTGAATGAAACAAAACACAACTCCAGGTCTGTTTTTAATGAGGAAACATTATTAAAGCTCACAGACGTCAGTTTTGTGTAAGATAGGACCTTTAATCTCCACATACATGAGCCCCAAAAGTAGGTGCGAGTTAAATTTCAATACACACTTCCTCGCAGTTTAGCAATTCAGATACTCCTCAATATTTGTCCATTAAGAAGCACCAGGCAGCCACTTTGTGCAGTAGGTCAGTGGAGCATAAGGGGTCCACCTGTGAAATGCCATGTTTTATGTGCAGTACTTATTTTCAATTGGCACATACTTAACGTTTTTAGGACTTCAACACCAGAAACCAGAGACCAGAGTGTCCCTCCTCACCGGTCTCATGAAATCCATTTAAATCTTTTCAGCTTTTTTGCAAACTATTGAACTGATTCATATTGGTGCTTCAGAAAAGGGAATTATACAAGATACTGGCATTTACAGTTGCAGCTGTATGCTACTATATGCAGCCAAAAAAAAAAATTCAGTATGTAAGATGGAGACAGATATGTTTTCATGCATCCCATGGAAGATTTTAAACAAAAATACAGTATTTCCATGGAAACAAACAAAAAGCCCTTCTCCAGTCCAAATATGAGTTAAGTTTGTGGAGATGCAAGTCTGCTCACAGTAAGGACAAATTCTCTTTTCAGTGCAATAAACACAACAAAAAGGAAAAAAAAGAGAAAAAAACAACAACATTACTTTAGTTTAGTCTATTTCTAGCTAAAAAGTTACATATTGTGGTTTTAAAGATCCCATGACATGGTACTTCTTGATGCTTTTATATGGCTCCTTAATGGTTCCCTAATACTGTAAATGAATCCTTCTTCAAAATCAACACTCAGTGCATGAGAAACAGAGATAAGATGAGAAAGAGTCATAAATATCTCTCTCAAACACTTTATTCTGGGCGTTGTTGCTTGAATGCAAATGAGGAGAAAAGAGCTGGCCAATAGTAGAGGGTGGGGGCGTGGCCAAACTCTCCGCTCTCCGTTGTCAGCTCTCAGCTGATCCATTTCCGTGTTTTTGCACGGGGGGAGAGATTTGAAGCGTTCCATTGAAAAATAAACACATTTCCACATAAAATAAAATTAAACCACTGCTGTTCAAAGGTCCAGAGGCTCAGATAAAGGACTTCCAAGCCTAGAAACACTCGGACGTGCCTCCAGGCAAATAAAAAAACGCATTTCGCATTGCCTAGCACATTCGCAGTCCAAACTCTCTGGGCGTGATTTACAGAGACGCTGAGTACAGACAGACGGGGGTGGAACTGCATTTGCATTTCTTTTTTCGAGCTGACGTCAATAAGTTTCCTTGTTCAAAATCGCCCGTTTGAGCTCCCATTTTTTCTAACGCAGAAAAGGATCGCAAATGCTCAGTTTAGACATTTTGCAACTTTTAACCATGGGGGGGGAGGGGGGGGGGGGGGGAGCTCACATTAACGCTCAAAAACCTCAGAAAGTGAAAATTTCATGCCATGGGACCTTTAAAAATACATGCCGAATATTCACAAAAGAGGGTATTTCTGGTAGAATGTTACTTCTGAAAACGTATTAACAATAACGTTTTGAGTTTTGAGTTTTAAGATCCACTTTTACTCTGTCTTTTAACACCGAGAGAGTTGTCTGCTTCTCTGTCTTTTATTGTTTTGTTTTATTGATTTTATTTATTTATTCCTGTGGGTTTATTTTACGGTTTTATTCATTTGTTTTTACCACTGTTTTTATTGTATTATTGTAGTTTTTTTTATTTCACTATGTGCAGCACTTTGGGAAACTGCATTTGTTTATGAAATGTGCTATAAAAATAAAGTGAACCTGAAAAAAGTGAAAAAAAAAGAAGCATATTTTTGTATCAAATCTGTACAATTGTGGGTTGAAAGGGCAAAGTCTCACACAACTGGACACTTTTGCGTTTCCCCAGCAGTAAAAAAAAAAGCATAAAACAAATGGAAACACTATATTCTTTTTTCATTTCTCCGTATTCTTTGCAGTTTATTTAGGTCAAGAGTTCCCACAGTGCAAACACAGCTCCATCAAAGGCGCACTGAGATTTCTGCACATCTGCCACGAGCGCTTTAACAACTGCACTCCACTACTGTCTGTGGGGAAGCACCATTCATACTCCCCTTTGGATCTCTGCTACTCAACCTGCACTACAATACACCGTGTACTGTAGAAAGAGATCTGAGAGGCACGCCGAGCGACTATTGTACTTCATATACATGCACATAAACATACATACTGTACATACACATACACAGAGGCATGTAGAGAGTACAAACTGCTTCAATCCAATGCTAATGAATCCTCCTCGTATGTATACGTACTAAAATAAGGTCATATGAGAGTGTATTCCGAGTGTATTTCCCAGATTTAACAGACTTTAAAGTATTCTAAAACTATTTAAGGTTATGTTTATATGATGACGGTCTGAACAGAAGACGCAAAAGTGGCATCGCAAATTCACTTTTTATTCTGCGTTTAGACGAGTGTTTTCGGGAGGAAATCTGCGTGCATACGGTGACGCAAACGTGTGTGGAATTCGATTGGGTATGCATGCCAGACGACTAGGTGGTGCTGTGATACATTATCACTATGTCCACGCGCATACGTAGAATCTTTCTTCTTCTCATGTGCGCCGCGAAAAGCAAAACAAAACATGGCTACAGGTACCAAAAAAAATGTGTGTGGTCAGACGAAGTAGTTCAACTATTTCTTCAGACCACGTTAGACTACAAAGTAACGAAGGCGTGACAAGGTGTAGACTGGGAGTCCTGCCAAACAAAGTACACTGATATATGGACCGATGTGACGTAAACGTGTACAGCAGATTTGACCAGAGTTTTGCGTCTTGGGCAGTGTAGACGAAAACACTATGGTGGAGTGTATTCAAGTTTTCCACTTTGGAGGGCGGTTTCAGTTTTTTGCGTTTAAGCCCCTAAAATGCCATCATCGTCTAAACGAAAGGCACTTCCGATAAAATATTTTGTCGTTTTTACCCATAAGCTTTCTTGTGTAAACAGGCCCTTAATAAAAATAACACTAATACAGTGGTCCCTCGCTCTATCGCGGTTCACTGTTCGCGGCCTCACTGTTTTGCGGATTTTTTTTTACATTTTTTTTTATTTTTCAATGTTTTTTATAGTGTAACATTGTGTTCTGCGTCCTGATTGGCTAAGAGACTGTAGACCTTTGCCGATTGATAGATGGGGGACGCAGGGGGACCGGGACTAGACCGGGACTAGGCCAGGACCAGACCAGGACCAGACCAGGACCAAACGTGGACCAAACCAGGTCTAGACCAGAACTAAACCAGGTCTAGACCAGAACCAAACCAGGTCCAAACCTGGTCCGGTCCCGGACTAAACCAGGACTGGACCAGGTCCAGACCTGGACCAAACCGGGACCAGACCAGGTCTAAGCCAGGATTAAACCACCACGTGCCGCTCTTTGCTGGTTTCGTGCGGCTGATTTGTGGCTCGGGCTGAGAGGACGCGGTCCGGGCGCCGCGGTTCGATCTTGTGCTCGCAGCCCCGGTGTACACGCGGTCTCGCATGTGTGCAATGGTGAAGGGGTGCACGTGTCGCGCGGGGTTGGTGTGCGTTGCGTCCCGGGACGTGGCAGTGCCGTTGAATGAGCGCGGTGCTTCCTGCGGATACAGTGACTCATGTCTCCGCTCCCCTCGCGTGTCCGGCAGGGCTTCCGGAGCCGTGTCTCCCCCCACGCTTCACTATTAATACATTTTGTTGAAAATCTATGAAAGTTTGAGTGTTTAAACGAGAGAGAAATGTGAGAAAATGTTAATACCAGACTGAGAAAAGTGTATAATGTGTGTGGCATTTACAGCCTTAAAACATGTAGAATAATTGTAAAATATAAAGTTGTCCTACTTCACAGATTTCTCTTATTGCGGGTTATTTCTGGAACCTAACCCCCGCGATAAATGAGGGATTACTGTAATAATACATCAGACTTATATAGCATTTTTGGACACTCAAAGACGCTTTACAAACAGTTATTTTAGATTTATTATTATTTATTGAATAGGTATTTCTTTCCGTCTGTCAATGCAACTATGCTTTAAGTATTTTTTTTTTATCCAGAAAATTAAAGGTGCATTATGTAACTTTTCTACTGGGAGGTTCTGCTTTTCCTGGGAATAGTATCTCCATGGAAACAAGCTGGTGACCTGTTCAAGTTACAAGTGAGGCCTGTGGAGATATGACCCTGTTCACAATAAAGACTCATGTTTTTTTGTTTTGTTTTTTTTTTAAGGAAAAAAAAGCACTGCATTTTAAGCACCCTGTCTTTAAATATGTTTGTGAGCTTAAACCAATGTACTTTAACTCCTGGGGTTCTTTTTTATTTTATTTAATTTTTTTTTTTTTTTAAGACAATACAATACATTTCCTGTATTATCTTTTAAAAAACAAACAAACAAGAAGTTAATGTTTGCAAGCTGTCGTTTTTCTCGTTCCTACCTGTAACTATTGTAACTATTACTTGGCCAGCCAAATGATATCTCTCTGTATTTCCTATACAGCGCGATACCATTTGGACAACCTCGCTCCACTCTCGCTCCTCCGGTTAAAAACGGACTCCGCGATTCTGATTCGTTCAAAGATGGTGACGTCAGTGCACCCGCCTTTGCCCGCAAAGTCACTCTTAGGCAGCGGAAGTTCCTCCTCAGTTTTGAATCAAGATGGCGCAATCTCTGATTGGTTCACTTAGCTGTCTGTCTACGCGCAACTGCAGCGCATTTTGGACCAAGCGTTACCAGACTCACCGCTGTTACAGCGATGAGTCATGGATTCTTCCAGGCAAGTAAAACTATGTAATACTCTAACATTAAGCTTAAAAAAGGGGGAGGAAAGTACACTAGTCAGTTAATAATGTACTTCGTAGTCACAGTTTTAGGGGTCAGCCTGGTCCTCCTGCAGAACTTTATGTGATTAGCCATAAGCAACTACCTGACAGCCGTTCTCACACTTGTTTTTCTCTCTGTTTTTACTGAGCATAAATCTGACGAGCGCATATGCTGCTGTCTGTGGAGGCAATTGTTCTGTTCTCTCTCTCCCTCCCTCTCTATGTCCACCTCTCTCTCACTCTCTGTTTCTCTCTCTGCTATCTCCCTTTATCTATTCCCCTCTCTTCCCCCCGGTATTTGTCTTCTCTTCTCTTTTTTTCCTCCCTGTATTTGTCTCTTTTGCTCTCACCACTCTTTCTTTCTCTCACCCCTCTCTTTCCCTCTATCTCTCTCTCTGTATTTCTCTTTATCTCCTTCTCTCCCTCTCTCTCTTTCTATCTCCCCTCTCTACATCTGTATTCATTTCTCTCTCCCCCTGCATTAGTCTCTCCCACATCTCCCTCTCTTCCCCTCGGTATTTGTCTCCTCTTCTTTCTCTCTCTCTCTCTCTCTCCCCCTCTGTATTTCTCTCTATGTCCTCTCCCCTCTCACTCTTTCTCTTTCGCCTCTCTACATCTGTATTCGTTATTAGTTTCTCTCTCCCCCTGCATTAGTCTTTCCCATTCTTTTGCTCTCCCTGTCATCTCCCTCTCTTCCCCCCTATATTTGTCTCTTCTTCTCTCTCCCTCTTCACTTCTACCTATCTCGCTCCCTCCCCCTCTCACCCTTTCTCTTTCCCCTCTCTACTTCTGTATTCATTTCTCTCTCCCCTGCATTAATCTCTCCCACTCTTTCTCTCTCCCTGTCATCTCCCTCTCTTCCCCTCTGTATTTGTCTCCTCTCCTCTCTCTCTCTCTCTCTGTGTATTTCTCTCTCTCCCCCTCTCTCCCCCTCACTCTTTTTCTTTCCCCTCTTTATATTTGTATTAATTTCTCTCTCCCCTTGCATTAGTTTCTCTCACTCTTTCTCTCTCCCTGTCATCTCCCTCTCTTCCCCTCTGTATTTGTATCCGCTTCTCTCTCTCTCCCTCTCTCTCTGTATTTCTCTCTATCTCCTTCTCTCCCTCTCTCACTCTTTCTCTTTCCCCTCTCTACATCTGTATTCATTTCTCTCTCCCCCTTGCATTAGTCTCTCTCACTCTTTCTCTCTCCCTGACATCTCCCTCTCTTACCCTCTGTATTTGTCTCATCTTCTCTCTCTCTCCCCCTCTCTCTCTGTATTTCTCTCTATCTCCTTCTCTCCCTCTCTCACTTTATTTTTCCCCTCTCTACATCTGTATTCATTTCTCTCTCCCCCTTGCATTAGTCTCTCTCACTCTTTCTCTCTCCCTGACATCTCCCTCTCTTCCTCTCTGTATTTGTCTCCTCTTCTCTCTCTCTCTGTATTTATCTCTCTCTATCCCCTCCTCTCTTCCTCTCCCTCTTCCCTCCTTTACAGCTCTCAGCAATTAATACCGGGAGCATTAAGTCTTCCATGCGTTGAGTTCCCATCTGGTTTTGAATATCTGTGGGGCTTTTCACTCTGGACCATTTTAAGATTGTATAATTGTATAATGTAAAGACGCCGACAGTCGTATAAACCCTTTATTTACCTTTACGCTCACGGTAAACAGCAATTTGTTTTGTACACAATTTGTACCTAGAGAGAGTAGAGAAGTCAAAATAATGGCTTTCTAAATAATGTGATAAAAAGCACTGCGTTGTACATTTGTTGAGATCATCTTGAATCTGTGTAGTTTTATGTGAGCTGTGAACTAAACAAAGCTTTACAGTTTCAAAGATGTCTTGCTGCAGTTTATAAATGTACAAAAAGACACAGGAGGAGGAGGAAACAGTTTGAAATTGTACTATTTTATAATTTAAAGGTACACTGTGTAACTTTTCTAATGGAGGGTCGACCACAGTCTTGTCTGCATGTGTGTATGCTTTGTCTAGAATGTTATACACTATGTTATTAGCTTGTAACGTCATCAGGTCAAGTTACAAGTCAGATCTGCGGAGATGTGACCCATGGAAGACAGCAAGAATTTTTTTTTTTTTGTTCAATGTATTTTGGCCATATTGGCTCGTTACCGCCTGATCTCAGAAGCAAAGCAAGGGGCGGGAGTGACAAAAACTGTTGTGACACGTTGCCTAATATGAAAGTGGCATTGGTGGTATTGGTGGTATTGGTGGTATTGGTGGTATTGGTGGTATTGATGGCATTGGTGGTACTGGTGGTATTAGTGCCATTGGCTGCCCCCGTGAACCAGAAATGGAAAAGCGGAAGATGGATGGATGGATGATGGTATTGGTGGTATTGGTATTGATGGCATTGGTGGTATTGGTGGTATTTAATGATCAAAGATCAAAGTCAGCTTTATTGTCAATTCTGCCATATGTGTTCGACATACAGTGAATCAAAATTTCATTTCTCTCTGGCCAAGTAGTGCAAAAAGACAGCGTACAAAATACAATATATAGACAAAACAAAAACAAAAAACTAAGACAAAAATCTAGAATCTAAAATCTATTCAACAGAATAAATAAATACCTATTTAGAGATGTCCAAAATATGCAGTGTGCATCAAAAAAGTGCAACGGAAGATGCAGCAGTGAAATGGTAATGTGCAATAGAACATTGAAAGTAACAATAAAATAAATGTGCAGCAGTGGTAATTCCAGTACAACAGTAGTAAAATTCCAGTTGTACCTTCTCCCCGAGGGCAGGAAGCTGAAGAAGCTGTGTGAGGGGTGGCTCGGGTCACCCACAATGCTGGACGCTCTGCGGGTGAGGCGGGTGTTAAAAATGTCTAGGAGGGAGGGAAGAGAGACACCAGTGATCCTCCCAGCTGCATTCACTATGCGCTGCAGGGCTTTCCTGTTCTGTTCAGTGCAGCTCCAGTACTACACAGTGATGCAGCTGGTCAGAACGCTCTCAATGGTGCCTCGGTAGAAGGTGGTCATGATGGGTGCGGGGGCTCCAGCTCTCCTCAGTTTGCGAAGGAAATAGAGGCGCTTCTGAGCTTTCTTCGCCAGCGTTGCAGTGTTCGCTGTCCAGGAGAGGTCCTCACTGATGTGCACTTTGAACTTCAAAGCGCTTCATTATGATGGGGGTCAGTGCAACAGGACGATAGTCATTAAAAGTGGCTGGAGTGGACTTCTTTGGCACAGGAATGATGGTGGTGGTTTTGGAACAACAGCCTGTCTCAGAGAAGCATTAAGTCGGTGAAGACATCCTTGAGCTCCTCTGCACAGTCCTTCAACACACGACCAGGGATGTTGTCTTCACGCTGGCTGCAGACACACACAGAGGCTGGTCGTGGGGAGGCGGTGGAGTTTTCTGTGGCCGGGTGTCGTTTCCTGCCTCAAACCGTGCAAAGAAGCTGTTGAGGTCGTTGAGCAGGGTGATGTTGCTGTCACAGGTCTGTGTCGAGGGTTTGTAGTCCGTGATGTTCTGGATGCCCTGCCATAGACTCCATGTGTCCCTGCTGTCTTTAAACTGTCCGATTATTTTCTGTGTGTGTTTGTGTTTGGCTTTCCTGATGCCATGGGACAGGTTGGTTCTTGCTGCCTTCAGATGTGTGACATCCCCGCCTCTGAAGGCAGCGTTCCTGGCTCTCAACAGTCTGTGAACCTCCCCTGTCTGCCATGGCTTCTGGTTAGCCCTGGTGGTGATGGTCTTGGTGGTATTGGTGGTATTGGTGGTATTGGTGGCCGAAGGAGCCAGTGGCGCAGATCGGCAGCTTTGCTTCAGTCTGTCTGTCCAAGAAGTGGACAAAGGGAGTGTGGCGTCACCCTTAGTGTTCAGCGCCACTCAAATGAAGCTCACAATGTCACCGGTTACAGGGGCGAATTTGGAGCCAGGCTAAATAATCAGTGAAATAAAAACTCCAGGATCATGTAGAACCGGTAAATACGAACATTTTAAAACCAAAATGACGAGGTTCACTACAGCAGTTACAGAGAGAGGGGCCACAATATTCCAGCGTAAGTCAATTTGGAACGAGGTGGCTAGTAGGTTAACTGTGTCCATTTATATACAGTCTGTCCCAGGGCAGCTGTGGCTACAAAAATTTCCCGTCACTGAGTGTGGAGCGGCTGAAAAAAGTACTGTAAAGCGCTTTGGGTATCTTCCATTATAAATCCAATGTTTGATTAATTAATTCATGCTTTTCTTGACCAATAAAAGCACCTGGCTATAATCTATAATCTAACAATTGCAAGTTATACGTTTAATCCAATACTGTGGAACATTCAGGGCAAACGATAATAATACATCTCCATGGACACAAGCAGGTGACCGGAAAAGTTCGTCCAAATGATTTTTCCTGTTTATCTCTATTTAATAAAACTGATATTTCTAGAGACCAAACACTGAACATAATAGAATCCGTTGAAGCATAAACACTCACTGCTCCCTCCATCCCTGTGGTGGTCACGGCCTCTTTTATCAGGTTTTATTAAGAGCGCTCGAGGGCAGGTGAGGGAGGAGAGGAGAGGAGGAAGGAGGAGAAGAGGAGAGGGAGGAGACAGGAGAGGAGGAAGGAGGAGAAGAGGAGGGAGGAGACAGAAGAGGAAAGGAGGAAGGAGGAGAGGAGGAAGAAGGAGAGGAGGTAGGAGACAGGAGAGGACAGGAGAGGAGGAAGGAGACAGGAGAGGAGAGGGAGAGAGGAGAAGAGAAGGGAGGAGACAAGAGAGGAGGAAGTAGGATGGGAGGGAGGGAGGGAGGAGAGGAGAAGAAGAGGAGGGAGGAGACAGGAGAAGAGAGGAGGAAAGGAGGAAGAAGGAGAAGAGGAGGGAGGAGACAGGAGAGGAGCAGAGGAAGAGAGGAGGAGAGAAGGAGAGGAAACATGAGAGGAGGAGAGGAAGAGGCAGGAGAGGAGGAGACAGGAGAGAAGGGGAGGAGGAAAGGAGAAGAGGAGACATGAGAGGAGGGGACAGGAGAGAAGGAGGCAGGAGAGAAGGAGAGGATGAGACAGGAGAGGAGGAGGCAGGAGAGGAGGAGAGAAGCAGAGAAGGAAACAAGAGGGAAAGAGGCAGGAGACAGGAGATAGGAGGAGTCCGGAGAGGAGGAGACAGGAAAAGAAGACAGGAAAGAAGGAGGCAGGAGACATGAGAGTAGGAGGCAGATAAGGAGGAGACAGGAGGAAAGGAGAGGAGGAGGCAGGAGAGGAGCAGAGAAGAAGGCAAGAGAGAGGAAGGCAGGAGAGAAGGAGGAAGGAGACAGTAGAGAAGGAGACAGGAGAGGAGTAGACAGTAGAGAAGGAGGCAGGAGACAGGAGATAGGAGGAGACAGGAGAGCAGGAGGCAGGAGGTAGGAGGAGACAGGAGAGGAATGGACAGGAGAGAAGTAGGCAAGAGAGGAGGAGGAGGCAGGAAAGAAGGAGACAGGAGATAAGAGAAGACAGGAGAGGAGTAGACAGGAGAGAAGAAGGCAGGAGATAGGAGGAGACAGCAGAGAAGGAGGCAGGAGGTAGGTGGAGACAGGAGATAGGAGGAGACAGCAGAGAAGGAGGCAGGGGGTAGGTGGAGACAGGAGAGGAGTAGACAGGAGAGAAGGAGGCAGGAGACAGGAGAGAAGTATGCAGGAGGCAGGAGAGGAGGAGGCAGGAGAGGAGGAGGCAGGAGAGAAGGAGGCAGGAGGTAGGTGGAGATAGGAGAGGAGGAGACAGGAGAGGAGTAGACAGGAGAGAAGGAGGCAGGAGACAGGAGAGAAGTATGCAGGAGGCAGGAGAGGAGGAGGCAGGAGAGAAGTAGGCAGGAGAGAAGGAGGCAGGAGACAGGAGATAGGAGGAGACAGGAGAGAAGGAGGCAGGAGAGAATTATGCAGGAGGCAGGAGAGGAGGAGGCAGGAGAGAAGTAAGTAGGAGAGAAGGAGGCAGGAGACAGGAGAGAAGGAGGCAGGAGAGAAGGAGGCAGGAAAGAAGTATGCAGGAGGCAGGAGAGAAGGAGGCAGGAGACAGGATAGGAGGAGGAGAGAAGGAGGCAGGAGACAGGATAGGAGGAGGAGAGGAGGAGGCAGGAGAGAAATAGGCAGGAGACAGGAGAGGAGGAGGAGGAGAGAAGGAGGCAGGAGACAGGAGATAGGAAGAGACAGGAGAGAAGGAGGCAGGAGACAGGAGATAGGAAGAGACAGGAGAGGAGGAGGCAGGAGACAGGAGCACAGTGAGGAGAATTGGTGTGCGGCCGCTGGGGTTACATGTGATTACAAAAGCACAGATCTTAATGAATACAGGAGCTCGGGGACAGTCTGGGGCCCTCACTGGTACCGGGCCGGTCTCACAGCGCGCCACAGCTAATTACTGCCCCATGTCTGAACTGCTCGGGCTTTCGTTGCTTTGCAGAAGGGAAATTTAGTAGGAATTACTGAGGGAGGAGAGCCAGATATTAATTCTTGTTCCCCATAAGGATTTAACAGCTGGTGTTTGGATCGAAGCCAGAAAATCCAAGGATCTGTGCACGCACGCTACAGATGTTACATAAGGATAAAAATGATGAGTCTCCTATAGTCGAGCACAGAGGGCAGCATATGTATTGTGTTAAAGGGAGACACAGTTCAAGAATGATACAAAATGTACAGGGACCCCTGCCAGATTGAATCTATGGAGGACAGTCTGACAACTCTCCAAAACTCAAGCCAAAGCATTTGCATCGTTCACTGTGGCTGGCTCAGGTCCACTGACATAAGTATTGGACGGGCAGCCAGAAGTTTTAAATTGTATTATGTTTTTTTTTTTTTTTAAATAAAGTTATAAAAGTATAGCCAAGAGCCAAGTGGGAGACGGACAGAAGTTTTGTAAAGAAGATTTTATGCTGTTTAAGATGTAAAAATGTTGAGGTAACATAAATCAGTGTGTGGCTCACAACTTTTTTCCCTCCTAAATCCACAACTGCACCCGTTTATAAACGATTCTTAACAAGGATTTATTTCAGACACCCTAATTAATTGATATTTGTAGTTTTGTGTGTGAGTTTTACTATTTATTTGGAACCACAGGCTGAAATGATAATGAAACTTTTTATTATTATTAGGGGGCCAAGCACCGAAGGTGCTGGGCACCCTATAGGAATTGTATTCCGTTGCCTAGGCAAGTTGCCTAGTAACCCTTTGATCTTACCTTTGATGTTTTGGTCTCAAGATTATTATTATAATTATGCTTGTTGTATAGGAAGTCTATGGCAGCCCCTAGAACCGTCTGGTAAAAAGTTGTGAAATTTGGCATGCACATTCCAGCCAGTCTCCTCATTACCCACAGCAATTTATAGGTCCCCAGCCCCAACCGTCTAGTGGCACCAGCAGGTCAAAGTTGCAGAAATTTGTCAATTGCCTAGCAACGCATCTAGCAACCTTTGATCTGTCTTTGATGTGTCTGTTCTGACAGGGTTAGACCCTGACCCTGTCAGACCCTGTCAGACTCTGTTAGATCCTGTCAGACCTTGTTAGACCCTGTCAAATGGTGCTTGGCCCCCGCATTGCTGCTTGCAGCTATATTTATTATTATTATTACATTTTAAATAAAAAATACATTTATTTATTTTTATTTTTTCCCAAAGGAGTCCTGGCCGAGACAGCAGCACAGATCGAACCGTACATCGGCAAACATTTAGATAATTATAAGAACATTGTTAGCTAAAAACACTATGTAACTTTTTGGTTGAGGGTCCATCACCTGCTCCTTTCTATGGAGATGTCATTGCCTTGCCAGGAATGTTCCACAGTATGACATTAAACAACTCTAACTTACATTTACTAAACTACATGTGGTTTTATAGCTCAAAAGTACCTAAAAAAAGGCATTCTACTTGAGAGTGTGGGTTGCTGCTCCACAGGTCTGACCTGTAACTTGGTCTGGTTTGGTCTCCATGAAGATAGAAAGATTTAAAGGAATATTAACGTTTTGTTTTTTTTTACAATCTGAACCTTATTTCTGTAATAAAACAAGTTGTTTTACTCACCCATAGTGCTTTGGTGTCATTTGGAGCAGTTTCATAGATGTTGTAGTTTAGCGATATCCGTTAACGTGAGTACTTGGGGCAGGCAATTGCAGTCAACTTTATCACTTTTCAAATTACAGAAACTCAATGTCTTAGTCTACACTTTTGTTTGAGTCAAAAGTGGCCTCTAATCCGAGATTTAGCCATAGTTTCGAGTAGATGAGGAGAATGTGCACATGCGCTCATTCACAGCTGATTTCGTTCTCAGCTCTCGGGACCCAAACATGAAAGGCAAAGCTGTAAGACATTTGGACCATCATGTTTGCAGTACCCACTTTAGTCAGGATGATTTTTTACCAGCAAAGGAAAAGAAAGAAGGCCTGCGGATTCAGCACACGATTCTGAGAATGCGATACCGATGTCTGTTCTCTGGTGCACTGTTCCTAAAACTGTCTCCGCTTCATTCTTTCTGTATCCATTCTGTCTCCTCATCCGTATACAGTGAACCCTCGCTGTATTGCGGTTCACTGTTCGCGGCCTCGCTGTTTCACGGATTTTTTTTCCATTTTTTATTTTTTTATTTATTTATTTTTTTTTATAGTGTAACTTTTTTTTACAATATAACATTGTGTCCTGCGCCCTGATTAGCTAAGAGACTAGACCAGGACTAAACCAGGTCTAAACCAGGACTAAACCAGGTCTAAACCAGGTCTAAACCAGGACTAAACCAGGTCTAGACCAGGGATGGTGACGCAGGGTGGTAGGGACAGAGTCTCTGATTTCCTTCACGAGAGCGCCTGGGTGACAGGAGGTGTGGCCTTTGTTTACTTGCCATGGAAGAGACTGAGTGCGAGCCGGACAAATGGAAGAGCCAAGAATCAACATGGACGGACGCTGCGCGGCCGAGGGAGCCCGCAGCGGGGAGAGCCGCATTCGAGGGAGCCGCCGGGAGAGGACACTCGCGCGCAGAGAGGAGACAGTGGGTCTTCCCCGTCACGAACCCGACCCCGTCCTAGAGAGCTGTGGAGTATTGGCGACGCATTGATAGCGGTCTGATTTTGGAGCCGGGGTGAAATGCAACCAACTCTTGTGAGCGCAGGTTGGTCTTACCTGGTCTTGTGGTGAGGACTGGTGCTCAGAGGCGTCTGTTAGCGGTTTGGCACTGTTAGCATTGGCTTGAGTCTTGCCCAAAATGATATCCAGGTCGCTTTCCTATCGACTTTCGCACATGGCATGGATATGTGGTACCAAAACAAACACACGTGTCCGCGCGCACGTGTCAGCGCGCACGTGTCCGCGTGCACGTGTCCGCGTGTCACATGTCTCCCCCCGCGTCACTATTAATATATTTTGATGAAGATCTACAAAAGTTTGAGTGTTTAAACAAGAGAAAAATGTGAGAAAATGTTAATACCAGTCTCAGAAAGGTGTATAATGTGTCTGGTGAAGCGTTTTCAGCCTTAAAACATGTAGAATAATTGTAAAATATAAAATTGTCCTACTTCGCGGATTTCACTGATTGCGGGCTATTTCTGGAACCTAACCCCCGCGATAAACGAGGGTTCACTGTACTCCTCTTCAGTCCTCAGTCCTCCATAAGTCCTCTTCAGCCTCAAAGTCCAAATCTTCTGCCATGTGTCACTCGCAATTATTATTTGCTTATCTGCAAAACAGCTGTGAATGCGCGCATGCGCACTGGCCTCCTCATCTACTCGAAATTATGGCTAAATATCGGATTAGAGGCCACTTTTGACTCAAACGAAAGTGTCGACTAAGACATTGAGCTTCTGTAATTTGAAAAGTGATAGTTTGTGTTATTTGGTGACTGCAATCGCCTGCCCCAAGCACTCACGTTAAAGGATATCGCTACACCACAACATCTACGAAACTGCTCCAAATGACACCAAAGTGCTATGGGTGAGTAAAACAACTTGTTTTATTACAGAAATAAGGTTCAGATTGTAAAAAAAAAGTTAATATTCCTTTAATGCCATACTGCGAAACATTCCAGAGCAATAACATCTCCATGGATAAAATCATTTGACAGATCCTCCACCAGGAAAGTTACACAGTGCTTCTTTAAACTGGCCTATTAGTTTATCTATTATATCTTTTAGTCTCCAGTCCTGTCGTCAATCAGATATCGATGCAGAATAATTATATTTCTACTGGGCCAAGAACACATCCTCATTTAGAAAAGTGATTACTGACGGCAAAATTACATGTAAAACTCAGTGCAGTTCAGTTAGCACTCCAGCCTCACAACAGGAAGGTCCTGAGTCAGATTCCAGATGGGGCCCTTGTGTGTGGAGTTTGCATGTTCTCCATATGTCTGTGGTTTCTATTGGACATGAGTGTTTCTCTACTAAATTCCTGAACAAAGAGGTCTTGTTTGGGGCCAGGAATAAATGATTCATAACAAATATGGACACACAAAGGTCAGGTATTACATTACATACATTTTATATAAACCGACACAACCACAAAGCATGCAGAGATGTTTTCTATTACTATATTTCTATATTTAATTTTTACTTGTACATGCACATTTATATATATTTATATTCTGCTGTTTTTGCTACTTTATTATTAGCATTTATATTTCTGCTCTCTGTGTGAGTGTCCAAATAATTTCCATTGTGGATCAATAAAGTTTGTCTATGTCTTACTTTTACTTTCTCATTTGGTGGAATAAAAGACAGTGACTTTTTTAAAATTAAAGTAATACATGACAGTATTGTACTTGATCACAAAATTTAAGCTTCAAACTGAATGCATAGTGATAAAAAATAGAAAACTCTCCATTTTCCCCTCTCCAGTCCGTGATATAGGAAATGCATAAAACAATTGTGACCAGCCACGGAAAAAATAGTCACAAGTCGTCCCGGAGTGGTTTTGAGTTATTCACAGATTCTGAAAGTGTAGATTTTAAGCTTTCCAACGATGCCTTACACATGGAAATCTGAGAACATTTGAAGAATTTGTGGCCATTTGAAAGCAGGACATCTGAAAACAATGAGCTGAGAAAAGCTTCTCTAAAGATTCTCTAACTCCAGGCCTTCTGGGCTCATTTGCATGATATTAAAGGGATAGTTCTATTGCACATTACCATTTCACTGCTGCATCTTCCATTGCACATTTTTGATGCACACTGCACATTTTGGACATCTGTAAATAGGTATTTATTTATTCTTCTGCACTGCTTTTATATTTTAGATTCTAGATTTTTGTTTTGTTTTGTCTTATATTGTATTTTGTACACTGTCTTTTTGCACTGCTTGGCCAGAGAGAAACGGATTCACTGTATGTCGAATATACATGGCAGAATTGACAACAAAGCTTTAATATTCAAAGATTCAAAGCTTTTATTGTCATATGCACAGTAAAGAAACACGTTTTCCTGTACAAAGAAATAAGATAAAAGCATGTAAAAAAAAAGTATGATCAAATAGAAACAATCTTTACTGAATACACTATGACAAATATAGGCTAGGTGCTATGAACATATTTACAGATAAAATGTGCAACATTGGTTTTATGTGCAAATTAAGCTGACTTTGATCTTTGAACTTTGACTTTGATCTTTGATTTTTGATGTGACAAGACATGTATACATCCGTTTCCTCCCCCCAATAAGAACCATCCACTATTTGCACTTGGAACCGCTCTTACCTTCTCACGTTAGCCCGTCACTGGATCTCGAGAGTGCGGCTGTCATCGTCAGGCTGTTCCTTGTGGAAACTTTTTTAACTCGTCATTATGAGAGAAATTGTACATTTGCAGGCGGGCCAGTGCGGTAACCAGATTGGAGCCAAGGTCAGAATGTAACTTTTATTTATAATTTTACATCCTAGCATAACTTTGCAACATTATCTGTCATATTGGTTTGGGCGGGCTGCTAAGCTAAACTAGCTTTGAACAGGAGCTGCCAAGATAAGAACAGCCCGGGGGTCTTAACACACAAGTGATGAGTTTGCAATACCAAAATAATTCTCAGTTGACACTTTTGGTAATTTGGTCATTTACAGTTCTGGGAGGTGATAAGTGATGAACATGGCATAGACCCATCCGGGACATACCACGGAGACAGCGACCTGCAATTGGAGCGAATCAACGTCTACTACAACGAGGCAACAGGTGCGGTCCAAGCGTTTTATCCCATGCAATATAGACGATTAACATTCATGTGTGGATTGTTGAAGAGTATTTTAAATATTCCGGATACTACACAATGGTATCGTCCTAGATACTGTCGCTATGTTTATATAATAACATTGTTTCTATGATACAAGAAATTAACAAGTCCTCAGCCAACCTTTGCTGACTCTGCAAAGGTGAAATCTGCTGAAAATTTCATAAAATTACACCATGCTTTACTCCTCTCACTTACCAAACAGAATTAAAAACATTAATGCGTGAAAAGTCCCTCAGTCGTCCAGGTAGAATCCATGATCAAAGGAGAAGTTCAATTTGTCAACTGGACAAAGTTTGTTTGGTTGAAAACGTTTCGCCGCACCAGAGCTGACGAAGCCTCTCGGATGAGCGGCGAAACGTTTTCAACCAAACAAACTTTGTCCAGTTGACAAATTGAACTTCTCCTTTGATCATAAAAACATTAATGTTACATGAGCTATGAACTGAGATTGTGGAAATAAAAAATAAATAAAAAAAATGTTACTTTATTTTACCCCAGGAAAGTATGTCCCCCGTGCAGTTCTTGTTGATTTGGAGCCAGGAACAATGGACTCTGTAAGATCTGGTCCATTTGGTCAGATTTTCAGACCAGACAACTTTGTTTTTGGTAAGGATATGAATGTCTATTGATCTTATTCACAATGTGAAGTAAATGTTTCTTATTTAATCATCGTCATATGCATGTACAGGTCAGAGTGGGGCAGGTAACAACTGGGCTAAAGGCCACTACACAGAAGGAGCTGAGCTGGTGGACTCCGTGCTGGATGTGGTGAGAAAAGAGGCAGAAAGCTGTGACTGCTTACAGGGCTTTCAGCTCACACACTCTCTGGGAGGGGGCACAGGCTCTGGCATGGGTACCCTACTAATAAGCAAAATCCGAGAGGAGTATCCAGACCGTATCATGAACACTTTCAGCGTAGTGCCCTCACCTAAGGTATTCACAATTTAATGAAATGAATGGAACAAGACTACGCTATTGATGTGTAACTTTCTCTTTTCAAACGGCAGGTGTCTGACACTGTGGTGGAGCCTTACAATGCTACACTTTCCGTCCACCAACTGGTCGAGAACACAGATGAAACCTTCTGCATTGATAATGAGGCCCTGTATGACATCTGCTTTCGCACCCTGAAGCTCACTACACCAACATATGGGGACCTGAACCATCTAGTCTCTTCCACTATGAGCGGCGTAACCACCTGCCTGCGCTTTCCTGGTCAGCTCAACGCTGATCTGAGGAAACTGGCTGTGAACATGGTGCCATTTCCTCGATTGCACTTTTTCATGCCAGGCTTTGCCCCCTTGACCAGCCGAGGCAGTCAGCAGTACAGGTGAAATGTTTTAAATAGAGGACAAATGTGATACTGACCTAAAGAAAGAATAGTCTTTTTATTTTTGCCTTTTTTTATATTTTTGTAATCCATCTTGTTTATTAAGGTTAAAGTATGGACGGTATAATTCTCCACAAAAGTGATATCCTAGTTTGAAAGGGGACACTCCAGTTTTTTCAGCTGTTATGCCCTTTTAAAAACGACAAATCATACTCAAATTTTGCAAACCTTACGCAAACGTTCATATTATTCCTATGTACCTCCTACATACATTTGCACATCTTGATGTTTAAATTCAAATTGGTTGTTTTTCTTGCAGAGCTTTGACCGTCCCTGAGCTCACGCAGCAGATGTTCGATGCCAAGAACATGATGGCGGCCTGCGATCCTCGGCATGGCCGGTACCTCACAGTGGCTGCCATTTTCCGTGGCCGCATGTCCATGAAGGAGGTGGACGAGCAGATGCTGAAGGCGCAGAATAAGAATAGCAGCTACTTTGTGGAATGGATTCCCAACAATGTCAAAACCGCTGTGTGCGACATCCCACCTCGTGGCCTCAAAATGTCCGCCACCTTCATAGGAAACAGCACAGCCATCCAGGAGCTGTTCAAACGTATATCCGAGCAGTTCACCGCAATGTTCCGCCGCAAAGCTTTTCTTCACTGGTGAGTAAATAGAAGGGATTTTATTACTGCCATTTGTTGTAGTCCCAAACCAGTTCTGACATGTTGTGAAATCAAGGATGAGTAATAAGTTGGTTGATGTGGCAGGTACACTGGAGAAGGCATGGATGAAATGGAGTTCACCGAGGCAGAGAGCAACATGAATGACCTGGTGTCTGAGTACCAGCAGTACCAGGACGCCACTGCGGAGGAGGAGGGCGAATTTGACGAGGAGGAAGAAGAAAATATGGGCTAAATGTCTGTTTGAATGTTCCTTAAAGGGATAGTTTGGGTTTTTTGATGTGAATCTGTATGGCGTCCCCTTCAGCAGTGTCGTCCATTAACACCGACTTTGACTGTCCTGTGAGCCGAATTCTGCTCCGGTTGTGGCGCCTATTATTACTATTAGCCTGTTCGAGCAAACAGGCGCACAGTGATACGACTTGAAAGAAAATAGCACCAAGCGAATTAGACTTCTGACTTTTTCGTGTGCAACTGTTTTGTGACGCAAATATATCACTTTTTGGACAAATATTGTTTTGAGAAGAAAAACAAGCTTTATTAAAGGAATATTAACGTTTTTTACAATCTGAACCTTATTTCTGTAATAAAACAAGTTGTTTTACTCACCCATAGCACTTTGGTGTCATTTGGAGTAGTTTCGTAGATGTTGTGTTGTTGTGCCCGGTGCAGGCGATTGCAGTCACCAAATAACACAAACTTTATCACTTTTCAAATTACAGAAACTCAATGTCTTAGTCTACACTTTCGTTTGAGTCAAAAGTAGCCTCTAATCCGATATTCAGCCATAATTTCGAGTAGATGAGGAGGACAGTGCACATGCGCTCAGTCACAGCTGATTTCACTCTCAGCTCTCGGGACCCAAACATGAAAGGCAAAGCTGTAAGACGTTTGGACCATCGTGTTAGCAGTATCCACTTCAGTCAGGACGATTTTTTACCAGCAAAGGAAAAGAAAGAAGGCCAGCCGATTCAGCGCACGATTCTGAGAAGTAATGCGATACCGATGGGTGTTCTCTGCTGCTCCTAAAACTGTCTCTGCTTCATTCTTTCCGTATCCATTCTGTCTCCTCATCCATATACTCAGGCTCAAAACGATAGGGACGGCCATCATACTCAAATAAGTCCTCTTCAGTCTCGAAGTCCGAATCTTCTGCCATGTGTCGCTCACAACAGAAAAGTTATTAGCGTCTTCTTATGACTGTGACTGTGCACATGTGCACTGTCCTCCTCATCTACTCGAAACTATGGCTAAATCTCGGATTAGAGGCCACTTTTGACTCAAACGAAAGTGTAGACTAAGACATTGAGCTTCTGTAATTTGAAAAGTGATAAAGTTTGTGTTATTTGGTGAATTGCAATCGCCTGCCCCAAGCACTCACGTTAACGGATATCGCTACACCACAAATCTACGAAACTGCTCCAAAGTACTATGGGTGAGTAAAACAACTTGTTTTATAACCGAAATAAGGTTCAGATTGTTAAAAAAAAACTTTAATATTCCTTTAACTGTCCCCGCTAACTTGCCGGAAGTACTTGCAGAATTTGGCTCAGAGGACACTGTCAGCGGTAAGTCAGTGTTAAACTCACGACACTGCTGAAGGGGATGCCATACAGATTCACATCAAGAAACCCGAACTATCCCTTTAACTATGCAAAAGTTAATGCTGGGGAAGTTAGTTGTAAGCAGATGTCCAGCCTTGATGATACTATTAAGATTTAAGATTAAAGATTCAAGATTCAAGATTGTTTATTTGTCATATGCAGGATCAAAACAAGGTGAACAATGCAACGAAATGCTTAGGATTAGAAGAACGGCTGACTCGCTAAGATAGTCGAGAAGTACTAATAATAGTTCATGGTAAAAAAGTGTTGCAAAAAGTGCAGGGGGAGAAGTAAACAATATAATAAAAATATGTAATAAAATGTAATAAAAATACAAAGTACAATGTACAAAGGTGCAGGTAGGATTAAATAAGGTGTAAGTAGAGTATTTCACAGATTGCACATAATATCAAGGGCTTGGAACCAGAGGGGCGTAAGTGGCATTTGACAAACTTTAGAGGAGAGCCAAAAGAAAATTTTGACCACATTTCAATCAGCTGTATTTATTAACCTTTAACCACAACATTGCAACCACATACATACTTATATGAGTTAGTACTTAAGTAAAAATATTCTGGCATATACACACAATGAACATATTCTAAAATATTGCAAAATCTTGATGAGATACGCCTTTTTGGCACCAAACATTTCCAATTCTTCGAGATACAAATAGGGCATATCTGCTGACCAATGTACAAACTATTGGTTATAAACACTAACTTTATAAGTAATTCATTTTAATTTTATTTAAAATACTGTATACAATAGACACATTCTGCTTTGTTACTCTTTTTACTTTTCTATTTAGTTCCTTCCTACACAGTTCCGCTCCATTCTCCTCTCCCTTCAGTGCTCAGTTCTCATTCATGAGTTCACATTCATGTATTTCATTTCAAACAGTTTAACATGTATTTTCAGTTCACTTAAAGGGATATGGCACCCCCAGGTCAAACTTGGGCATCTCCCCACAGTCCAGAGACTAAAATAAGTGGTGGAAAGCGTTTTTCTGGTGACGCAGCTATTGTCCAGGTCTGTCAGCACTGACCGCCGCGGTATCTGCAGCTACTCCGCATTAGACTGGAGTCTAACGTCGCCAGAGAAAGATTTCGGCCAAAAGGAATTAATTTGCTTGATGCGTTTCCCAATTACTTTCTGTGTAGTGCGCATTAATATCGAGTGCAAATAAATGTGCAAATCAACACGGAGAGCTTGACTTGGTCATTTTGGGTGGGAACTATTTTTCAGTGCGGAAAAAGACAGACGAAGCACACACCACGCTGACAGGGGAATCCCTGTTACGCACCAGGAACGCAGTTCCCCTGTTGCGCTATCTATTCACTCACTGCCCACCTGAGTGTTAAAGAACTCTGCATAATAGTGAGGAATACTCCCATTGGTGCACAGGGTGAGTAGGTCTTTTTTCTTTAAGGCACTGATCCCTGGAGGACTTTCATACATTGAGCTGGGGTGTGTGGTTCTGGTGCCTCTGGTGCCTCTGGTTGCCTGTTGTGCCACCGTCAGTTTTCGGAAGGTTGGGGCAGGGAAATCATACTTGAAGAAGATTGTTTTTGGTTCCATTTAATCTTCTGCCAATGAACTGCTTGTCCCTCCTCATCTTTTGTTCTGTTTTTGAGAATGTGGTTGCAGAGGGACTTGAAGTCCAGAATGTCCTTGTGTCCAAGTTCATGTACACTGTATGGGTTGTTCTTTCTTGTAGTAGCCATCAGGGGAGTAGATAGAAACTTTTCTTCTTGCAGTTTCCACTGCAGCACGCACACTATCACACTCCATCTGGCTGTGACCGGACTGTATTTATGGTCAGGAGTGGAGAGGGGCAGTGAGCCGACAACATGCAGGCACATCGTGCTAAAGGCAGCATTCCTGTTCTGTCCACCACAAGTATCTGAATAAAGAACTGTATGTTTTACATGAGGACTAAGTTACTTGTAAACACAAGTGCTGATCTCTGAAGATCCGCGGCCACCTTTCCCCTCATGCCACATGCCACCCTCATACCAACAAGGCTAGACTATCAAGGCATGGTGCCTTACCTCCATCACTCAAGTAGCATTCAGAAACATCTCTTCATCTTCACTTTCTTCACAACATTCATCAGTTTGCTTCATAATATTAATATAGTATTAATATAGTAATAATATAGTAATTAATATAGTATTGCACGTGGGTATTGCACAGATTATTGCACAGGTAACAGTAGCATTTACAGTGAGGTAAGGACAAGTGAACATATGCATAATGAAAAGTAGTTTAGTGCAGTATTATTGAGAGTTCAGTATTATTTAGAGTATTATCCAGAGTTCAGTAGTCTGACAGCTTGGGGGTAATAGCTGACTTTGAGACTATAAGTGATGGGCGAAATGAAACGGGCATTTCGGCACAGTTTCGCTTCGAGGCTTTGAAACTGTGCCGAAACTACACTGAACTACACAGTGTAGTGAGCGCCTCCTAGGGCTTATAGATATGCTAATACTAGACGCCAGAGGAATTCATAAAACAAAAGAGACAGAGGAGCTGGGATAGTTTTCAGAGCCTTTTTTCAGTGTAGGTAGCTCCGCCCTGCAGCTAGATATAAACAGGGTCTAACCAGCATGAGAACCAGAGCTGACGAAGCCTCTCGGATGAGCGGCAAAACGTTTTCGACCAAACAAACTTTGTCCAGTTGACAAATTGAATTTCTCCTTTTATCATGGATTCTACCTGGATGACTGAGGGACTCTTCACGTTGTTTACTACTGTTATTGCACTGGAATTACTACTGTTGCACATTTATTTTTTATCTTAACTTCAATGCACATTCTATTGCACATTACCATTTCACTGCTGTATCTTCCATTGCACATTTTGATGCAGACTGCACATTTTTGGACATCTGTATATAGGTATTTATTTATTATGTTGCACTGCTTTCAGATTTTAGATCTTAGACTTTAGTTTAGATTTAGATTTCTGTCTTAGATAGTTTTTGTTGTGTTTTTGTCTTTAATATTGTATTTTGTACACTGTCTTTTTTGCACTACTTGGCCAGAGAGAAACGACATTTCGATTCACTGTGTCGAACACATATGGCAGAATTGACAATAAAGCTGGCTTTGATCTTTTGATCTTACAAGTGAACAGGCTAATAATAGACTTTTTCGTGTGCAACTGTTTTCTGATGCAAATATATCACTTTTTGGACACGAAAAAGTCTATTATTAGCCTGTTCACTTGTAAGTGGCGATGTTTACAAGGGAGCAGACTAATAATAATAATAGGCGCGCAGTGATAGGACTCGAGAGAAAATAGCACCAAGCGATTTAGACTGCTGACTGTTTCATGTGCAACTGTTTTCTGACGCAAATATATCACTTTTTGGACAAATATTGTTTTGAGAAGAAAAACAAGCCTTATTAACTGTCCCTGCTAAGTTGCCGGACCTACTTTTGTCAGCGCCAGAACTGGGGCAGAACACGGCTTAGAGGACACTGTCAGGGGTAAGCCAGTGTTAATGCACGACATTGCTAAAGGGGACGCCATACAGATTCATATCAAAAAACCCGAACTATCCCTTTAAGCTAAGCCCTCCCCCATCACTGACATTACTGTGGTGTGGTGTTTCAGGGCAGGTCAGAATTAGAAGGTACTTTGTTAAAATGGAAATGCTTTTATAACAAAAAGTCCATATAATCATTCAATAATCAATAATACACAGGAAAATATGTTAAGTCAAAGTCACCTGTATTGTCAATTTAATACAATATAATATGAAATGTATTATACTGGTTTAGTTTGATTAAATACTGTTTTAGTCCTGTTTTGGTCCTGTTTTGGCCCTGTTTTAGTCCTGGTTTAGTCCTGGTTTAGTCCTGTTTGAGTCCTGGTTTAGTCCTGTATTAGTCCTGGTTTGGTCCTGGTTTAGTCCTGGTTTAGTCCTGGTTTAGTCCTGGTTTAGTACTGTTTTAGTCCTGGTTTAGTCCTGGTTTAGTCTTGTTTTAGTCCTGGTTTAGTCCGGTTTTAGTGTTGGTTTAGTCCTGTTTTAGTCCTGGTTTAGTCCTGTTTTAGTCCTGATTTAGTCCTGTTTTAGTCCTGGTTTAGTCCTGTTTTAGTCCTGGTTTAGTCCTGTTTTAGTCTTGGTTTAGTCCTGGTGTGGTCCTGGTTTAGTCCTGAGTTAGTCCTCGTTGAGCCCTGTTTTAGCCCTGGTTTAGTCCTGGTTTAGTCCTGTTTTAGTCCTGGTTTAGTTCTGTTTTAGTCCTGGTTTAGTCCTGGTTTGGTCCTGGTTTAGTCCTGGTTTATTCCTGGTTTAGTCCTGGTTTAGTCTTGTTTTAGTCCTGGTCTAGTCCTGTTTTAGTCCTGTTTTAGTCCTGGTTTGGTCCTGGTTTAGTTCTGGTTTAGTCCTGGTTTAGTCCTGGTTTAGTCCTGTTTTAGTCCTGGTTTGGTCCTGGTTTAGTCTTGGTTTAGTCCTGTTTTAGTCCTGGTTTAGTCCTGGTTTAGTCCTGGTTTAGTCCTGGTTTAGTTCTGGTTTAGTTCTGTTTTAGTCCTGTTTTAGTCCTGGTTTAGTCCTAGTTTAGTCCTGGTTTAGTCCTGGTTTAGTCCTGGTTTAGTCCTGTTTAGTCCTGGTTTAGTCTTGTTTTAGTCCTGTTTAGTCCTGTTTTAGTCCTGGTTTAGTCCTAGTTTAGTCCTGTTTAGTCCTGTTTCAGTCCTGGTTTAGTCCTGTTTTAGTCCTGTTTTAGTCCTGGTTTAGTCCTGTTTAGTCCTGTTTTAGTCCTGGTTTAGTCCTAGTTTAGTCCTAGTTTAGTCCTGGTTTAGTCCTAGTTTAGTCCTAGTTAATCCTGTTTAGTCCTGTTTCAGTCCTGGTTTAGTCTTGTTTTAGTCTTGCTTTAGTCCTGTTTTAGTCCTGTTTTAGTCTTGGTTTAGTCCCGGATGCAACAGTGAGTTGCATCTTGCTCTTGCTCTTTACCCTATAAGTTAAACGCAACTTGATGAATAAGTATCGAGAATATGGTACTCTGATTGGACCATGTTATATCGGAAAACGTTACAAAATACATTTTAGTCCAGGTATTCAGTATTCTGTAAAAACATCATAAGTAAGTATAAGTATTCACTAAAGATTACCTATTACATGATTACACATTTTATATAAACAGACACAAAGAAATCTAAATGTGGTATTTGTTTTCAATATCCTGCGTGTTCTTCTGTTGGACGAAGCTGCAGATGTGTGAAATCGGTCAGTGTATTTTTGTCCGTTTGGTCTAAATGAGTTTTGACACAGGAGCTGTCAGGCCTGGTGAAGGTTATGTGGGTCACAGAGGGAGGGGAGGTGCTACATGCCTGCCCAGTGCCACAAGTCTCACCCCAGCGTGACCACATCAGCCTGGCCCCTGTATCAGATGCCCTCCCCCCTCACTGCTCTCAGCCGGGGTCTAATGCGTCGACACGGTCATCCACAGTCACCTGACCGGAGGAAAGGGGAACTCCTGAGTCACAGCTGTGGTTCCTGTTACAGAAATTACGCCGTTGAGACAAAATGACCGCCAGGGGCATCACGAGAGCGAGAGCTGTGGAGCGGTGAGTGTGAAAGCAGCTCGCGCTCAGACGCTAATACAGGCTAACGCATGAAGGTATGACTATGAACTCAGCAACCTGGAAATACACTATAGCGGACAGACGCCACATATTTTAAATAATATTACTATTTCAACACATTTATTTCTGAACAATACAGTGATTTAAAAATGCACTATGTCTGCTTGTCTGGAAATGTTAGTGCACTGTCTGAAATGTTCCAAAATAATGAAAATAATATATCTTTAATTTATAACACAGGGTGTGTTCCAACTATCGTGGAATCACACTCCTCAGCCTTCCCGGTAAGGTCTATTCCAGGGTGCTGGAGAGGAGAATTCGACCGATAGTCGAACCTCGGATTCAGGAGGAGCAGTGTGGTTTTCGTCCCGGCCGGGGAACACTGGACCAGCTCTATACTCTCCATCGGGTGCTCGAGGGTGCATGGGAGTTTGCCCAACCAGTCCACATGTGCTTTGTGGATCTGGAGAAGGCATTCGACCGTGTCCCTCGTGGGGTCCTGTGGAGGGTGCTCTGGGAGTACGGGGTTCGGGGCCCTTTGTTAAGGGCTGTACGATCCCTGTATGACCGGAGCAGGAGCTGTGTTCGCATTGCCGGTAGTAAGTCGGACCTGTTTCCGGTGCATGTTGGACTCCGCCAGGGCTGCCCTTTGTCACCGGTTCTGTTCATTATATTTATGGACAGAATTTCTAGGCGCAGTCAGGGGCCGGAGGGGATCCGGTTTGGGAACCACAGGATCTCATCTCTGCTGTTTGCGGATGATGTTGTCCTGATGGCTTCATCAAACCGGGACCTCCAATGTGCACTGGGGCGGTTCGCAGCCGAGTGTGAAGCGGCTGGGATGAAGATCAGCTCCTCCAAATCCGAGGCCATGGTCCTCGACCGGAAAAAGGTGGTTTGCCCTCTCTGGGTGGGTGGAGAGTCCTTGCCTCAAGTGGAGGAGTTCAAGTATCTCGGGGTCTTGTTCACGAGTGAGGGGAGGATGGAGCGTGAGATTGACAGGCGGATTGGTGCAGCGTCGGCAGTGATGCGGTCGTTGTACCGGACCGTTGTGGTGAAGAGGGAGCTGAGCCAAAAGGCGAAGCTCTCAATTTACCGGTCAATCTACGTTCCTACCCTCACCTATGGCCATGAGCTTTGGGTAATGACCGAAAGGACGAGATCGCGGATACAAGCGGCCGAAATGAGTTTCCTCCGCAGAGTGGCTGGGCGCACCCTTAGAGATAGGGTGAGGAGCTTGGTCACACGGGAGGAGCTCGGAGTAGAGCCGCTGCTTCTCCACGTGGAGAGGAGCCAGCTGAGGTGGCTCGGGCATCTGTTCCGGATGCCTCCTGGACGCCTCCCTCGGGAGGTGTTCCGGGCATGTCCCACCGGGAGGAGGCCCCGGGGAAGACCCAGGACACGCTGGAGGGACTATGTGTCCCGGCTGGCCTGGGAACGCCTTGGGGTCCCCCCGGAGGAGCTGGAGGAAGTGTCCGGGGTGAAGGAAGTCTGGAGGTCCCTGCTTAGACTGTTGCCCCCGCGACCCGGCCCCGGATAAGCGGAAGAAAATGGATGGATGGATGGATAATTTATAACACAGGGCCGTGAGTGGGGTCATCTCTCCACAGATCTGACTATATCTTACCTATCTATTAAACCAAAGATGTTCATTTTGTTTTCTTATGTACTTTAACTTCTTGGGTTCTTTTTTAAAGACAATACAGTAACGTGTATTTGCCTTGTTGACATGTTTCGGCTGCTGCTGCTGCATCTTCAGAGCTGCTCCCGGTGTTCGTGGTGACGTGCCGTACATATCAGCTGTTGTTACTTCCTGTAAGCGTGGTCAGCCTGATGGACCTGGCAGGTCGCTCAGACTGACCACGCCTCCCATCGCCCGGTGTTCTCTGAAGGAGGGTGTCCTCAGGAGGAATGCTCCATCATCACGGTTAATACTGTGCCTCGTATCCTGATTTCAGTGGCCTCCCTGATCCAGCGTTTCAACTTGTTGTTTTCCGATCCAAAAACCCGCGCCCCGTCCAAATCCATAATGTGGTTATTTCTTTTACAGTGATCTGATATGGTGAATTTTAGGTTTTCCTGCAATGCAATCAACAAGGTATTTGCTAGGGGTTTGCAAAATAATCATCATGACAATGCATCGCGATACTAACTTTCACAATATACTGCATCGATTCTTGATGCCAAAAATCGATTATTATTAATTAATAATGTATTAATTAATTATTAATTCATTCATCATTCATTTTCTTCCGCTTTTCCATTTTCTGGGTCACGGGGGCAGCAGTCCAAGCAGTGTTCTGCTGCCCAGAACACAATGCACCGGCCCCCATGAATCCTTCCGCAGGTGGTGGGTCCACAGGAGGACGGCTCACGTCACAACAGGCCTTGATGTATCTTCTGCCATGGGGGCTACCAGTGTCCACAGACACTGGGGGCGAGGTGGGGTTAAGTGTCTTGCCCAAGGACACAATAAATAAATACATTAATTAATTATTCGTTTTTTAAAATTATAATAAATCCTTTTTTCTTTGTGAAAGGGTATTGTTTGTTATGATGGTAGCTACCTCCTAAATGGCAAATGTTTGAACATAATTTTTTGTTTTAGAAAAAAATCCTATGCACTTTTTTTTGTTATTGGTTTGGTTTATTGGTTTTTGTTATTCAATAAATTCAGTTATGAATTGAGTTGCTCAGAGTTATGTATCAATTGAAGACACTACCCAGATACACAGCCACTGATATTTAAGTTATCCTCTTTTTTTTGGTACATTTTCACTGAAGTATGTCGAATATATTGTAATGCATCGCAATAATTCAAGTATCGTGATGCATCGTGATAGTATTGCGTCGTGGCATATGAATCGTGATTCGAATTGAATCGTGACTTCTTTGCCAATACCCACCCCTAGTATTTACCTTACAAGGTATTTACCAAGGTATTTATGTTACAGTATTGTCTTTAAAAAAGAACCTAAGAAGTTAAAATCGTACCTATCTATATCTTATCTGTACAAGCTTCTGTCCATCCTGCGTAACCCCAACCCCCCTCCACAGCACCATCACCGGACAGGAGAGCGCCTTTGAGGACAGAGTGTTGTCCCGAAGTTGTTTGTACCACACACCAAACGAAGCTATTTAACGCTTCACTATAATTTGATGAATATATATAAATTGATGCTATGTATTATATTATGTATTGTCTTAGGTATTGTTTGCTGCCTGAAATACAAATTTCCTTCGGGATAATAAAGTCTGTCTATCTACACTCAACAAAAATATAAACGCAACACTTTTGTTTTTGCTCCCATTTTTCCTGAGATGGACCCAAAGATCCAAAATTCACTCCAGATACACAACACTACCATTTCTCTCAAACATTGTTCACAAATCTGTCCAAATGTGTGACAGCGAGCACCTCTGCCCCGCCGAGACAATCCACCCCACCTCACAGGTGCGCCACATCAAGATGCCGATCCAACATCATGATTAGTGCACAGGCGTGCCCCAGACTGCCCACAATAAAAGGCCACCCCGAAATGTGCTTTTTTTTTTTTTTGCTTTATTGGGGGTCTGGGGACTCAGAACCAGTCAGTATCTGGTGTGACCACCATTTGCCTCATGCAGTGCAACACATCTTCTTCGCATAGAGTTTATCAGATTGTCAGTTGTGGCCTGTGGAATGTTGGTCCACTCCTCTTCAAAGGCTGTTATGGACGAAGAACACAGGTGCATTTTATTGATGGCATTTTGAATGCACAGAGATACCGTGATGAGATCCTGAGGCCCATTGTTGTGCCATACATCCATGAACATCACCTCATGTTTCAGCAAGATAATGCACGGCCCCATGTTGCAAGGATCTGTACACAATTCTTGGAAGCTGAAAATGTCCCAGTTCTTGCATGGCCAGCATACTCACCGGACATGTCACCCATTGAGCATGTTTGAGATGTGCTTGACCGGCGTGTACGACAGCGTGTACCAGCTCCCACTAATATCCAGCAACTTCGCACAGTCATTGAAGAGGAGTGGACCAACATTCCACAGGCCACAACTGACAATCTGATAAACTCTATGCGAAGAAGATGTGTTGCACTGAATGAGGCAAATGGTGGTCACACCAGATACTGACTGGTTCTGAGTCCCCAGACCCCCAATAAAGCAAAAAAAAAAAATGCACATTTTGGGGTGGCCTTTTATTGTGGGCAGTCTGGGGTGCACCTGTGCACTAATCATGATGTCGGATTGGCATCTTGATGTGGCGCACCTGTGAGGTGGGGTGGATTGTCTCGGCGGGGCAGAGGTGCTCGCTGTCACACATTTGGACAGATTTGTGAACAATGTTTGAGAGAAATGGTAGTGTTGTGTATCTGGAGTGAATTTTGGATCTTTGGGTCCATCTCAGGAAAAATGAGAGCAAAAACAAAAGTGTTGCGTTTATATTTTTGTTGAGTATATATCCCCTGATTATTTCCATACATGAAATACTGTGGAACTTAGACTTTATTTTATAAACTTTTTTGATCCACAAGGGAAATTTTTTGGATACAGTAGCTCACTCATCAAATATAATATCTAACAGAGGGTAACAAAAAATAGATGGAATAGCAAAAAAAGATAGCAATAGACCAGTGTCAATGAGACATAATTATAAAAATTAAAAATATTAACAAATGTATATGTACAAATTGGAATAAAATAGAAAAATAAGTAATAAAATCTAAAATAAAATATCCAATCACAGCTACATACAGTTGTAGGGAGTATTATCTGTTACATACATTCCAGGCAAAGCAGGTTTTTGTAGGAAAATTAACTCTCCATTAACTAAAAATAAGGCCTAAACTAGAAACTTACTGATCAGTCTCAGAAATGTTCATATTTCATAGGGCCTCGTTTATAGAAAAGGTCCAAGGATAGCGTAGGGTAAGGACATGTCATAAGCCTTTGAGCGTTTTGTTACATTTTAAAGTTTATTTTTTATTTTATTTTATTTGTAACTGATGTGTGGTGTTTCAGGCATGCAGGAATTTCTAACATCGTCCTATTTCTTCCTTTGATTCCACGCCTTTCTTCAAACCTCGTATTTGATTTGGGTGGGCCGGTCCTACACGAGCCGTCGTTATCCTGATAGCCACTCATTAAACATGAATCACACGGAAACACTGAAAGAGCCGTGTAAATATTGTTCTTTGAGGACTGCAGACCGCATCGGCATCAGTTACATAACACTTTTCCCTTTACTGTGTCCGCAAAAAATAAAAAGCATGCACTCAACACACACACACACCGAGCAATTAAGGAGGAAATGACTGGGAGCTAGCATCCCCTCTCAAACTGCTAGTGTAGTCGCCGCATTTGAAATAACAGCCTCTCTTAGCTGGCACTATTTATTTAGACAATGACTAAGCCTGGAACCGCTGTGGAAAAGCTGATTCATATGTATGTACTTGTAATTGTAGGCAGGGGAGCTAAGCACAAAGTGGGAGACCGTAGAGTTGTGAGTTTTAGGCCCAGATTTGGGGATTACCGAAGTGGAGAGCCAGGTTTAAAGCTGCGGGGTCTGGATTAGACTATACTTAACCCCGTGAACCCGCAAACTATTAAAAAAGGTTAAACAAACAGTGAAAGATAAACACGCTTAAGCAGAAACGCGTTTGGCCACCTTGTTTCGTTAAAGGAGACATGTTATGCAAAATCGGCTTTTCGAAGCTTTTAAAGAGCCTGTATTATGCTATTTTCTGATCTGTTATAATGGGGTTTCCTCATCAAAAACAGACCTGGAGTTGTGTTTTGTTTCATTCACACATGTTTAACACACAAATCCTGCATATTTACTCTGAGTCCTTCTCTTAAACAGAAAACACTGTGATCCACTGTGTTTTTAAACTCCATACACCTTCAACAGAATCATTTGGAGCATCATTTGGATAATTTCAGCCCTGGAATTGGGAATCTGTTAACTTAAAAACTACCACTTCATGAGCATTTTGACCTTTGGAGATGTAAACAGACTAATAAATAATAAAGGTTTACTCAAACATGTGTGAATGAAACTAGGGCTGTCAGTTTAACGCGTTAATTAGATTAATTAATCACACTGCAAATCAACACCAGAATCAGAATCAGAAAGGTTTTATTGCCATATAAGTGAACATGTTTACAACATTAGGAAATCGCTTCGGTACTTGGAGCGGAATGTAAACGAACACTTAACATGCAGCAAATAAAATAGAGTAAAATAAAGTAGAAAACCAATAAGCTATAATATGACACAAAATATACACATTTACAAGAATATAACAGTGCAAGTAGTGATCAATGCAAAGACAGGTGCAAAAAATACAGCACAGGGTCATGTGACTGACACAGAGTGGGGGGTGGGAACACGTTATAAAAATTAACATAATTAATTATGAGCGGCAATTCAATGCACATGCATTTTAAATTTGGCCCACTGAAGTACCTGTAGGCGACTTGGCGGTGGCGCGTCACTCCCACCTGCGTCGCTAATCAAACAAATAAAGCCTGGTGGAAACTGACATGGACTCGACTCAGGAGGCGAGGCGAGCGAATCGCTGTCAGGGCCTTTGAACGGCAGGTTTATTTATAAAAAAGAACGAAGACGGGGACAATCAACAAGAACGCCGTGATTTGTAGCTTTTGTCAAAGAGAATTTTCCGATCACAGAAGCTGCTCCAGCCTGACGGATCATTTGAACGATAAACACGTCCGGACGAGTTCCATTGTTACCGGTGATAGAGCGAGCGTGACCACACTTCAACAAACCAACAAACCAACAAACCACCAAACCACCAAACCACGCTCACAGGATTTGAGAAACAAATAAGCAAAGCGACCATAGAAAAACTGACAAACTCAATCGCAAAGTGAGTTGCCTCTCTCTCTCTCTTTCTGTCTCTCTCAATCTTTCTCTTTCTCTCTATCATGAGATTAAATTGCGATTAATTAGATTAATTTTTTTACTCGCCTGACAGCACTAAATGAAGCAAAATACAACTCCGGGTATGTTTCTGAGGAGGTAACGACATTATAACATGCCTTAAAGCTTAAAGAGTCATTTATGAGTAATGGATGGGAATAGGCTTCTCATTCTCATTGGGCAACACAGTTTTTCAACCCAGAAATCAGCAGACTTGTTTCTTTAATTTTAGCTCAAGATTGTGATTTAAAATGTCCAAAATATAACATAACGATTCACTGGTGTCATAGATTATAACTACAGTATATAGCAGGCAAAAGCACAATATGTCTTCTTTAAACCCGATAATTACAACATGAGACCCAGAGATACATACATTTCTTTTACAATGACCACTGATTGGCTTTTAAAGGCTGAGCTATTGAGTTAACATTATCTTTACTGCCGACTAAGAACGCACACAGTCTCTACTTCTTCTGGCCTCCTCTTCTTCTCTTAGCTATGGGCATATCACTAATGAGCTTAAACTCAAGTGCTTAAGTGGCCAATTAAAATACATAAAGCTCCACGGAAATTTCACTAGACTTTTTTGTTCCTTCACTAATTATCTTGATGGTGAGAGCCAATTTCTCCTTCTTGCCTGATTAATAAAAAGTCAATTAGCAAGGGCAGCAATTCTACGCAATGAAATGTTACACTATTTCATCAAAATCTGTCAAATTATCAGAAAAGAGAAAATAACTCCAGGTAACACTTTTTAAATAAAATTATATAAACTTTCAAAGCATTAGTTATTTCTGTTTTAGTTGAATCTAGTCTCTCCTTACAGTAGTTCATTTGTTTACCCGTTGCTATGGTGATGCTCTCAGCGTAGTGATATGGAACAGTGATTAACTGTTGCCGGAACTATGTTGTTTAAAAATAATGCAGGGCAGTTAGCATTAAAATTTCCATTGAAAATGCTGTAAATATTATTTGCTTCCTAAACCAGGACTAAACCAGGACTAAACCAGATCTAAACCAGGTCTAAACCAGGTCTAAACCAGGACTGAACCAGGTCTAAACCAGGACTGAACCAGGGTGAACAGACAGAGCGATTATCAAAGGAAAGGAAACCAGGACTAAACCAGGTCTAAACCAGGACTGAGCCAGGTCTAAACCAGGATTGAACCAGGTCTAAACCAGGTCTAAACCAGGACTGAACCAGGACTGAACCAGGTCTAAACCAGGACTGAACCAGGGTGAACAGACAGAGTGATTATCAAAGGAAAGGAAACCAGGACTAAACCAGGTCTAAACCAGGACTGAGCCAGGTCTAAACCAGGACTGAACCAGGTCTAAACCAGGACTAAACCAGGTCTAAACCAGGACTGAACCAGGGTGAACAAACAGCGATTATCAAAGGAAAGGAAACCAGGACTAAACCGGGTCTAAACCAGGACTAAACCAGGACTAAACCAGGACTGAACCAGGGTGAATAGACAGAGCCATTATCAAAGGAAAGGAAACCAGGACTAAACCGGGTCTAAACCAGGACTAAACCAGGACTAAACCGGGTCTAAACCAGGACTGAACCAGGGTGAACAGACAGCGATTATCAAAGGAAAGGAAACCAGGACTAAACCGGGTCTAAACCAGGTCTAAACCAGGACTAAATCAGGTCTAAACCAGGACTGAACCAGGGTGAACAGACAGAGCCATTATCAAAGGAAAGGAAACCAGGACTAAACCAGGACTAAACCAGGTCTAAACCAGGACTAAACCAGGTCCAAACCAGGACTGAACCAGGGTGAACAGCGATTATCAAAGGAAAGGAAACCAGGACTAAACCAAGACTAAATCAGGTCTAAACCAGGACTAAACCAGGACTGAACCAGGGTGAACAGACAGCGATTATCAAAGGAAAGGAAACCAGGACTAAACCAGGACTAAACCAGGTCTAAACTAGGACTAAACCAGGTCTAAACCAGGACTGAACCAGGGTGAACAGACAGCGATTATCAAAGGAAAGGAAACCAGGACTAAACCAAGACTAAACCAGGTCTAAACCAGGACTAAACCAGGTCTAAACCAGGACTGAACCAGGGTGAACAGACAGCGATTACCAAAGGAAAGGAAACCAGGACTAAACCAGGTCTAAACCAGGACTAAACCAGGTCTAAACCAGGACTGAACCAGGGTGAACAGACAGCGATTACCAAAGGAAAGGAAACCAGGACTAAACCAGGTCTAAACCAGGACTAAACCAGGTCTAAACCAGGACTAAACCAGGTCTAAACCAGGACTGAACCAGGGTGAACAGACAGCGATTATCAAAGGAAAGGAAACCAGGACTAAACCAAGACTAAACCAGGTCTAAACCAGGACTAAACCAGGTCTAAACCAGGACTGAACCAGGGTGAACAGACAGCGATTATCAAAGGAAAGGAAACCAGGACTAAACCGGGTCTAAACCAGGTCTTAACCAGGACTAAATCAGGTCTAAACCAGGACTGAACCAGGGTGAACAGACAGCGATTATCAAAGGAAAGGAAACCAGGACTAAACCAGGACTAAACCAGGTCTAAACCAGGACTAAACCAGGACTGAACCAGGGTGAACAGACAGCGATTATCAAAGGAAAGGAGGCGACAGACAAGGCAACAGAGGCAGAAAGACAAGGTTAATATTTTAATCTTTGCAAAACATGAATAATAAAAAGCAATATACAGTACTCGTACTTAAACACATGTAATACAAGTATGCCGACCTTTGCTATCACAATACGCTCGTCTCCAATTTTCCACACTTTGCGCTCACGTATCAGCCACAAACTGGTTATTGTCTCCAGACCTTTAGAGCTCTGAAGGTTTTGTGCTGTATCAGGGTTTGGGGAGAAGACCAGGTCGTTGACAATATCGGGATCGCTTACAGCAGCAGAATCAACAAATTGCCACTGTCACTGAACAAACTTGAATCCATCTCATATGGATCTTCTCACCCAATTAATTTGAGTTTGTTCATATAATGCTCCTTTTCTTTGGCATTCAACTTATCTCTGTACAACTGGTCAACTGTGTCAGAAGTTTTGGATTCTGATGTGGAAGGTTTATCGTGAAATTTAGATTTTTTTCTGCACGGTTGCTTTAGAAGCGTGTTTACTTTGAGTGCGCAATATCGGGTCAAGGTTGGATTTTCTGTGAAAACACACTATATGACTAATAAAACTCCGCTCAAAAGAATTTCCTTCAAGATAAATAAAGTATTTATCTATCGCTGGATCTCTCTATCAGCAGCACGCTAGCTACGTCACTGAGCCTCAAAGCTAAAAGTAACTTTTATTAAAATCATAAAACATAAAATAAACCATAAAATTCTACTTAATTAAAATAAAAGACTACCTGATTATTTTTATATGTAAAATACTTCGGTTTGTGGTGTTGTTTTAATATTTATTATGTCACGGAATTAGCATTAGCGTTAGCATTGAGATGTACAGTAAAACTTTGCTTTCTAAACACAAAAGAGTCCTGCGCTGATGTGTTTATTTTATTTGTGTGTTTTTTTTAAATGTTATCAGTAACATCCACCCACAGCACCTCGTTTACTGCCTCATCTTTAAATATTTATTCATTTTATCACGACTCAAGCCCCATAGAAATAAAATTGGACAGGAAGTAGTGACGCTAACAGTTCGGTAACAGTGAGCCTTTTCAGAACCTCTCGACTCAATTTAAAAATACTGATTATAAAACGAACCAAAATAACATGACCTCCAGCTGTCAAAGCAGTTTTACAGAATAACATTAATTTTCAAAGTTGAATAGAAATCCTCATTTAGAGTATGACACATCATGACGCATTTTGAGGTCTGAGAGATGAAATTGCAGTATGTGACATTTGAGTGACTAATATTTCAACAATTCCTGCTAAACTCTTGGAAAAACTGATTTAACGTCACTGTATCCGAGTTTTTTTTCCCATGTATTTGAGGAAAAATTGTCTTGCCCCAGTACTGAATAGTATTCTATAAGCTGCTCTTCAAAACAAGTCTGCTGTGTACCGTCTGCATTTAATTATAAGGTGTTTTATTGTCCGAGAATCAGGAAATGGACTGTTAGCATGCTAGTTGTTGTTGTTGTTAGCAATACCGTGACTGCAAAATCTCCATTCTCGTGAAAAGTGCTTATAAACCTACATTGGTGAATAATTACGATGTTCTGAATGCATAAAGGTAAGTGAGGAATATCTCTGGACCACTGCAAACCCTTTAAAATGAACTGGTTTTGTTTTTTGCGTTTTTAGACAGTAGAAAAAAGACCTTTAACCACCACTATTTTTCAAAACTTTATCTTTTCATCTTCCCAAACTCAGAGGAACTATGACATAAGAAAAATGTGCTCCCTCAGATGGTCACTCCCTGTATGACTCCTATCTCCTAACCCCTAACTCCTAGCTCCTCTTTTCCTTCATTTCATTCCATGCACCAGGTTATTGCAGTTACTATAGCAGTATTAATAGTAGTAGTAGTAGTAGTAGTAGTAGTAGAAGTAGTAGTAGCAGTAGCAGTAAAAGTAGTAGTAATAGTAATAGTAGTAGTAGTAGTGCTGTACAATAAACAAAATGTATTAATCCTGACTCCTAAATCCTAGCTCGTAAAAAAAAAAAAAAAAAAATATTGATCCTGACTTCTAGCTCATAGCTCCTAAGTCCTAGCTCCTAGGTCATACCTCCTAAGTCCTAGCTCCTGAGTCCTAGCTCCTAAATCCTAGTTCCTAACTCAGTAGCAGTAATAGTAGTAGTAGTGGAAGTAATATTAGTACTGTATAAAAAATAAAAACATGTATTGATCCCGACTCCTAGCTCGTAGCTCCTAAGTCCTAGCTCCTAAATCCTAGCTCCTAACTCATTAGCTGAAGTAGTAATAGTAGTAGTAGTACTACTACTATTACTAGTAGTAGTAGTACTACTACTAGTACTAGTAGTAGTACTACTACTACTACTAGTACTAGTAGTAGTAGTAGTAGTAGTAGTAGTAGTAGTACTGTATTAAAAATAAAAAAATGTATTGATCCTGACTCATAGCTCGTAGCTCCTAAATCCTAGCTCCTAAGTCCTAGCTCCTAAATCCTAGCTCCTAAATCCTAGCTTATAACTTAGTAGCTGTAGTAGTAGTAGTAGTAGTAGTAGTAGTAGTAGTAGTAGTAGTAGTAGTAGTAGCAGTAGTAGTACTGTATTAAAAATAAAAAAGTATTGATCCTGACTCCTAGCTCGTAGCTCCTAAGTCCTCGCTCCTAAGTCCTAGGTCCTAAATCCTAGCTCCTAGCTCCTAACTCTTTCCTAACCCCAACCCCTCATTCTCAGCCTCTGACTCACACATCCAGAATACATGACACTTTGTAGATGATCAGTGCACTCTCTCACCCCCCTTTCTCCTTTCTCTCCCTCTCTGCCCTGCCCCAAAGCCTGCTGGGAAAAATGGTGAGTCCGAGGCAAGCCCCAACAGCATGCAAATGATGTAATTAACCTTTGGGTCGTGGGTCGGGGAGCAAAGTGGCTGGAAAAGGCAAGGATCACGTCACTCTTCCTGCTCCTCATTATATATTTACTATTCGACATGCAAGCAGGTGCCCCACAGCGCCGCAAACGCACCGCCATTAGGGGGTTAAATGGAGAAAACACATCTGCACAAAACATCACAATACAACGCACAAACGGGCTTCAGATTTTGACATTTAGATGGAGAATTTTTGGTAAAAGCTTGTTATAATGTGACATGAACCAGACATGTTTTGCAGTAGTGACAGTAGTAGTGGTGGTAGAAGAGGGGGTTAAAGGGAGAAAACAGACCACGAGGCAGATCTGCGCAAAACATCACAATACGACGCACAAACGGGCTTAAACATTTGACAGTTAGCTGGAGAATTTTTGGTAAAAGCTTGTTATAATTTGACATGAATCTAAAAGACTGCAGTGTTTAAAAAAATACACTGTTCTGTCTATTATCACAGCAATTATTTTGGAGAATTTTGGGTAAAAATTTGAATGTTTTGATTAAGAAACAAAAACAAAAATGTGAGAATGAACAATAAAAGTAGTAATAGTAGTAGTAATAGTAGTAGTAGTAGTAGTAGTAGTAGTAGTAGTAGTAGTAGTCGTAGTAGTAGAAGAGAGTTTAAAAAAAAGCAGACCACAAAGCAGATCTGGGAAAAACATCACAATTGAACGCACAAACGGACTTAAATGTTTGGCAGTTAGCTGGAGATTTTTGTGTAAATGCTTGTTATTTGACATGAATTTGACATGAAACAGAAAATACTGTTCTGTTTTATGTTCTGTTGGTCTGTTTCTGTGACATTTGTAGATAAACGGTGCAGTTGACAATTATTGAGGAGAATTTTAGGTTAAATTTTTGAATGTTTTGATTAAAAATGTTTATGATATTATATTCATGATATATTTTCTACAAATTGCATGCTTAATAGTGACTCATAAACATCCCAAGCTCTTATTGCAGTTGTAGCAGTAGGCCATATGTAATAAAAAGTAGTAGTAGTAGTAGTAGTAGTAGTAGTAGTAGTAGTAGTAGTAGTAGTAGTAGTAGTAATCTTAGTAATTGTAGCTATAGAAACATAAAAGTGTAATGAATTTTTGGGTTGATATGAATATCCACTTAAAGCAGTGCTTCTCAAATAGTGGGGCGGGCCCCCCTGGGGGGGCGCGGTGTGATGCCAGGGGGGGCACGTGTGACCCTGGGAAACATGCTTTTTTGCCATACTGTACTAGAATGAAAGTGTAATTGCACATCAACAACAGTAGTTGGAAGCAGCACTCTCGTTGTCGTTCTGGGGCAGGGGTCGGCAACCTTAAATACACGCATATACGCACAGAACAGACTCACCATCAGCAGAACATCCTCTGTCACAGAAAAAACACATTATATTCCACTGAGTCGTGTCCTTTAGTCCAACAGAAGCTGACGCATCAGCGATACAAGTAAATAGTGTTGTTTTTTTTTTTTTTTAAACAAATGTGCGCAAAGCTGCATTAAAAACACATTAATATTTGAGTCCTCAGCGCAAAAAAAGAGTGGAGTGTTTGTTGGAAGTTTCTTTCTTTTTTGTTTTTAATGTTAATAAAAGGATACAATATTATGCAGAGGTGTACTAATAATTTTCTAGATAAATAATAGTCGCGCGCAGGGAGGGGGGCGTGAAATTTTTTCTTCTTCCTAGAGGGGGCGTCATGGAAAATAATTGAGAAGCACTGACTTAAAGCAAGCCCATCATTATTGTAAATCTTGTTGCTGTTGCAGTAACAGTAGCAGTGGTAGTTGTCAGGGGCGTTCTTTGATGGGGGCCACCTGGGCAATTGCCCCTAGCGGCATCGCGGTGGCGCGAAGCAAATAAATAAAAAAAAAAAAGGGCGCGTGGAGCAAGGATCTGCGCCTCCGCGGGGGGGGGGGGTAATCACTCTAGGAACGCCACTGGTAGTAGTAGTAGTAGTAGATGTGGCAGTGGTAGCAGTGGTAGCAGTAGTAGCGGTAGTAGTAGTTGTAGTAGTTATTGTAGTAGTTGTTGTAGTAGTAGTAGTGGTAGTAGTGGTAGCAAAATCAAAATGGATTCAACTCGTTAAGCTGTAGCACAGGACTCTCCAACCTGTAGCTATTTCCACTGTAAATGTAGAATTTGTATGCCTAATATTGTGCACTAATAACTGGATAACTGAGGGACATGGGTTCGAATCCTCCCCGGGCAATGAGCAAGCCAGTGTGGGTCCTTGGGCAAGTCTCTTCACGGTACTTCACCCCTGGGTGCCTGAAAAATGAGCTGCCCACTGCTCCTGAAAAAAGGGTCAAATGCAGAGAAATAATTTCCCTACGGGGATAAATAAAGGATATCTTCTTCTTCTTCTTTATGTTTTTTCTAACTGTTCCACATCTATAACATCAGGACTGCTGTGTTTTGTCTCTGATCTCCTGCACTGGACGCTCCAAGGACACAGCTGTGATAACACGGCTCACCATGCAACAAAAGGACACCATATCAATTGGCTAGAACACGATGATACATATTTATAAAAACATACATAGCCTTCCGCCTCAGCTTGTCAATATTTCTTCAGTATTCCACTCTGCACCCTCACCTCTCCCTCCCGTAATATATTCCAACAAAAAAGACACCCAATGTAAACCGTTCCATTGTCCTGTCGTATGTGTTTGTGACTATTGTTATTGATTGTATATCTGCATTTTCCATTCTGTTAAGGAGAAGGGCTCTAGTTGCACGTCTCTCTCTTCTGTACTGTAACCTTTCCTCACCTCCAAGTCAAATTACTCCCTTGTGGAGACTAATAAAGAAACCTTGAACCTTGAACCTTGAACCTTGAACCTTGAACAGCTTGCCATGGCTCTTATATTTCCACAGTTTCTGGCGACAGCTAAAATTAGTAGCTCTCTGGCATTTTTCATTTTACAGAAAGTAGTTCACAGGAGGAAAAAGGTTGAAGTTGTCTGCTAGCACGTAGAAGCAGGAGCAGCAGCAGCAGTAGTTGGGTCATTCCAGAATTGGAGAACATTTTACATCCCACCCATCAAATATTAAATAATCCACATACAAAATATTAAAACATACAGTTTCTGAGTGAATTTACTTGTCCTGAGACCAAATGTAAAAAAAACTAAGAGAAAAGAATGCTTGAAAATAGTTTTAAAATACCAAATAAGTCTGGAGTACCCCCCAAAATGCAATTTTCCTCTTGTCCCACTCCTCTAATGAGCAAATTGAATCTCAAATAAAACAGTTAATTTTTTTTTTTGTATTATTTGTTTCATTGCCATCTCTTGTAACTGTGGGAACATTTGTTTTATTAGACATTTATTTCAAATAATAATAATTATTCATGGAACATGTGTCCCACAACATGCACGCAACCCTGTTACCAGAACATTTTTAGCCTGGTAGAAGAAGAAAAAAGCAGAACCACATGATGGACTTGACATCATCAAAGAGTTTTCCAAAAGAATGGGTAGAGCAAAAATTTGTGTTCTCTTCTATTTTTCATATTTTTATAACAGTTAGCCTTGATTGAATGTTTCACTGTACCTCATGCAACCCTGTTATGCAAATGATCACAATAAGACAATTTTTTTCCCCCCTTTACTTATTTGCATATATACGTTTTTCCTCTTGATTAGAGGTAACAGCTAGCTAAACAGCTAGCTTCTACTCCTGAGATAAAGCGAACATTAGTGTGGATTTGCAACCCTGTTACCTGCAACCCTGTTACTGTGATTAGAGTAAATAAATGGATAAACCAAATAAATCATGTAATAAACATTGTACCATTGATCCGTAAGCTGAGCTAATCAAGCATTTCATAGTTTTTGACCTATTATTGATGAATATGTAGCAGAAAATCAGAAAAGTTTTTCAAGAATTTTAAAGCCAAAATGTCCTGTAGTAGCAGTAATAGCTGTAGTAGCAACATAAAAATCAAATGTCCTCTTTAAGCCAAACTGTATAATAATAGTCCACAGATCCGTATGTTTTCCCATGATGTTTAAACATGGCCACTACAGACACAGTGTATAATGGGGAGATGAGGAGGAGCTCACACTGTGCAGTTCTCCCATTCTAATCTATAACATGTGTTTATATAATCAGGATTTAAGTGGCACATTTATGTAAACACTAATATTGCTCCTTCAGAATCTCACGCAGCGGGACGCCAGAGGAAGTGTGTGCCAAGGAGGTAGGAGACGAGTAAAGGAGACGAGTGGGCACTGAGCAAACAACACTTAAAACAGGAAGTCCCTATAGCGAGGAAGGAAGCGAGAGCGTAGGAGGAGGTGAGGATGTGGCTGCAGCTGAAAGAAAGAATGGGGTGCTCTCCCTCTCTCGCTCTTTCTCTCCTCGGTCCAGACCCACATGTGTCCTTAATACAGATAGAGGAAACATCTGGGCTCCTCAAGCTTCACTAACCAGAACCAGAACCAGTCCCAAAGGAGAAAACCAAATTCCAACCAATTGAAGACTCAAATTGTCCATCGATTTAGACAAAGTTGGAACATTGTCTGAGATACTAACATCTTGACTACTTGTATTATCTTATATCAAAGTGAGGGCTCTGAGATTTAAAGGTGCATTGTGTAACTTCCACCAAATCCTTTTATCCATGGAGATGTTATTGCTTTGTCTGGAATGTTTCACAGTATGGCATTAAACCTTTTTACCTTCATGGAGACCAAACCAGACCAAATTACAGGTCAGAATGCCTGTTTTTCTAAGTGTTTTTGAGCTATAAAACCACAAGTAATTGAATAAATGTAAGGTAGAGCTGTTTAATGTCATACTGTGGGACATTCCAGATGCAAGAGCAATGGCATATTCATAGAAACAAGCAGGTGACGAACCCTCCACCAGAAAAGTTACACAATCCACCTTTAAGAAGACTCTATTTTGATTCATTGCTGTATGGAAAAGACTGTCAGGAGATGGGAACATGGCCAGTCAATTTAATCAACATTTATTTGCAGAACCTTTTTATGTGCAAACTGTTTTTAGGCCTGGACCTTGACCCCCAAATGCACATTTTTGAACATTATTTACTTTTTTCTTCCTGTGCATGGGCTTTCCTCCTCACTGATCTGACCTGTAACTTGAGCTGCGTCCCATTTCTCTGTCTTACCCCTTCGTCTTACCCGTACCCCTTGGTTTTGCGCGTTCATGTGAGGGCAAGGGGTGTCCCGATTCTAATTTTGATCAAGGGCTAGGGCCGCGACCGAGGGCTACATACCCCTTGAAACGAAGTAAAATCTCGACCAGACTTGAAACGAAGGGGTACGCCTACAAGCTCAGGCAGGTTTTGGGATCAGGATGGCAGCGTCACATCGACCAGCCAAGGAGTCTCATAAATGTGTTTTCAGCAGTTGTAATTATCGATTAACAGTTTAGCAGGTTTACAATTATGACGCTTATGTTCTACGTTACTTTTAGTGAACTGTTGTTGCGGTTTTAATTGTAGTGATGTCTGTTTAGTTATCGCTTTCATCAAACTTTCATGTATAAACAAGCTATTTTTTTTTGTCAAGCTGAAGTACTCGATAATTCTTGACATTTGTTTACGTTTGTTTGCGTCAATTGTTGTCGCCTCTGTAGACGTAGCAGCCAGGTAGAGGCAAGGGATGATGACGCAAATGGTAATCAAGTGGTGTCCCATTTCTTAGGGGAACATTCGTACCCCGAGCCCTCTCAGCTCGTTATCCAGGGGTAAGGGTAAGACAGAGTAATGGGACGCAGCCTAAATATACAGGATTTGTAAGTTAAACATGTATGAATGAAACAAAGTCAACTCCAGGTATGTTTGTGATGAGGAAACAACATTATAACCCAGATCAGGAAAATATGGGCCCTTTAAATATTTGTTCTTTCAGCTCATCTATGACCCACTCACAAAGAGCTCCACACAGCTAATACCCCCTTTAATATGTTCTGATTTGAAAATGCTAATCTTTACGAGAGGATTTCACATAGGAGCGCTGTGAAATGCTCAATTAGAGATAAACCCAGGTACAGCTACAGAGGTGACAGAGCCCATTATGGAAGAGCTGGTGCAATATAGTTTTTTATTCCACTTTTATTACCTTTTCAAAGAAGAAGCATGTCAAGAGAGGAGTTACATCATTTCTCCTTTTCATTTCTAACTTGGAGCACTTTAGAAACGCATCAATAAACAAGTCACGGTCTCTGACATTACCTTGACTAGGTTTTTAGAACTGTGATGAGTCAGCCGCTAATGTCTTTTTTGATTTTTTTTTTTTTTTACGATGAAAGAATGCTTTGTAAGTCATCTTTTTTCAGAAGTATGAGAGGTGAGCTATTGCAGTGAAAAATGTGGAGATTTTGCATACTTAAAAAAAAAAAAAAAAGTTAAATTAGCAGATGTATTCATGGTTTGGATCTGCCCCTGTCAAGACCTTATTATGTTACATTCAGAAACTTCAAAAAATGTTGAAATGAAAATGTCAGGCTCAAATAAATCTCAATATATAAAGATTTTCAGACTTTGTAAAGTTAAAATGTTACTCAGTGGTAAATTATGATTGCTGTAAACTGAAAAAGTGGTTGTGTTTGATTTTGGTTACATTACTTTTATTAACTATGATCCCTTGTCTCCATGCAGATGTTGTTACTTTACCAGTGACGTGCGGTGAGGGTCATGGCTGGTGAGGCACCGACGTCATCAGTGACGCCAACAGGTGTCGGCAAGTAAATTTGGCCCAGGCCCAGTTTCTCTTCCTGTATGTGACTGGAGCTCGTAATATTTTTGATGTGAAGCTGAAAATTAATTATTATTGTTCAGTGCATTTCCCAGAGTGCATCGAGTAGCATCATAAATTAAAGGGACAGTGTGTAAGATTTTTACCCGTTAATTACTGAAATTGAAGATACCCATTCAAAAATACATTGTTTTCCAAGCCTTTTCACTTCCATCATGAAATCAAAGTATTCTTTTGGACTTAGATATAGTCACATAAAAGGGGGATCTTCCCCATGCAGAGGCAGCCATTTTGAATACGAGAGCCGCAGAAGGACATTTGGGCTCCGCCTTCAGCAAGGCTCGTGGTTTTGGGTAAACAACACAAGCATGCTGCCGGATCACACGTCGTAATGGATCTAACACGTGTTTTGGACTAAATTGTTTTACTTGATTTTATTCGCTGGATCCTTATGGACAAATTGAGAGCAAGTTTATGGTGGAATACAGAGTTTGACCTGTGCAAAGCATTCTAAGGTAAGCTCGGTAAGGTAAGGTAAGGTAAGGTAACCTCGTTTTCTGCTTTTCCGTATAAAAGCCCCATGTGCTCGGGGAGTGATTGTTTTGCAGGGAAATGAATTGCATAGTCAAAAAGAGGAGACTGTAAGGTTTAATTTGATGTGTAGAGTGTCATGGTACATGATCGGAAATGTGTGTTTTCATGAGAAAAGAAAAAAAAAAACAAACGGGACCGCGTTTTATTTATACAGTAGCGGCGCGCGGCTCGTGCACGCGCCCGGGTGACCCTCGAGGTCTGCCGTAGCCCCCCCCCCCCCCCCATCATGGATAAAAGTTTCAAAATGTTTAAACTGAGCATTTACAATCCTTTTCTGTGTTAGAAAAAAAGACAGCCCAAACGGGCGATTCTGAACAAGGGAACTTTCTGACGTCACATTCAGGGAAAGGTTTCCACCCCCCGTCCGGATGTCTATCCACCGTCTCTGGAAATCACGCCCAGAGAACTTGGATCGCAAACGAGCTACGCAATGTGAGATGCGTTTTTTTATTTGCCTGGAGGCACGTGAGAGTGTTTCCAGGCTTGGATGTCCCTTATCCCAGCCTCTGAACCTCTGAAACAGCAGTGGTTTAATTTTATTTTCTGTGGAAATGTGTTTTTTTAATGCAACTCATCTCATATCTTCCTCCACGCTTACACACACGGAAGTGGGGCCGGTGCACAGCGCACCGCTAAACGAGGAACCAGCGGCGCATTTGGCCGCACCCCCACCCGCTGCACTGGCCTGTCTCTGTCTTCCTCATTTTCATTCAAGCAACAACGCCCAGTATAAAGCGTTTTAGAGGCATATTTAGCCTCATGAAGACAGTCAGAGTCATATCTCATGCACTAAGTCTTGATTTTGAAGAAGGATTCATTTACAGTATTAGGGAACTATTAAGGCGCCATATAAAAACATCAAGAAGTACCATGTCATGGGATCTTTAATTATAACCTCCTGCTTTGACTGAAAGTCCAGTTTAGAAAACTGCATGAGCTTTAATATGAAATCTTCCTCCATTTAAAAAGTCGGGCCACACAAGAAGAAAAAGGTGAATGGATTATTAAACTTGACTTGCTAACTCTAAATTGTATCTTGCTGTCACTTATTCTAATCTGCTGGAGTGCAGGAGTTGCAGAAGAATCCCTGGGCTCACGAGTGCCCCTAGCACCCGGTGCCTTTTCACAGCTGCTTTGCTTTAGCGTAGCAGCTAGCTGTCAGTGCTGAGCATACAACACTGTCAGTCCATGTGAGGCACAAACCGCCGGTGCCTCTCCGCACGTCTCTACTCAATATTTGAACGGTAAAAGTGAAAATTCAGGGATTTTGAATTTAAAAAAGTATTAAAACTGCAAAGTTAAATAGGAAATAACTTTATAGTACAAATCATTGGATAAATATAACCATTTAATTTATTTTTTCATTTTATATTTTTTTCTCTGTGATGACAGGTGAGGCCTGTAATGACAGGTTACCTGTAATGTGTCACAGTATGGCATTAAACTTATATTTTGTATTTATTTAATTACATGTGCGTTAATGCTCAAGATACCACATGCATCCTCACTGTGAGCGGGATTATTGTGGAACATTCAGAGGCAAAGCAGTAACATCTCCATGGAGATTCTCCACCAGAAAGTTACGCAATGCACCTTTAAATACTTCTTAATCCACCACCCGCCTACAGGTCGGGAGGATGTCAACAAAGGTGAAGCACACGCCCAAACTAATCATAGGTAATTACAGGACACACAAAACCAATGGCTAATTTTGTCTCTTTGTTTCACCATCTGTGGGAACTACTTTGGAGCTTACTTTAAAACAAATATTTGATCTCAACATTGTGGTGGCGGTTGGGATGGTGCAACTTTCCCAACAAATTTACATAAATATAATATATTAAAGGTCCTATATTATGCAAAACTGACTCTTGTGAGCTTTAACACTAGAAGTCCCGGGAATTTTGACAGCCCCCCTAAAGTCCTGGAGAAGGGTCAAAAGACCCTTAGTCCAAACTGATGGCTCTGATGGCCACAATTAGCATCTCTTCATTTGTAAATGCGTCCATTACCTGTTGAATCAGCAGGGGGGAGGACTATCTGGTCTCCAGGTGGATTCAGACTCCGACCTGTCTCAGTTGTCTTCAGGTAATATTTCATTTCATATTATTTCCCATTTTACATTTCATTTCAGTGAGGGAGTAAATCACCTCAGAACTAGTATTTTTTTGCGTGCCAATGGGGCAAGCTTTTTTACTAGCTAAGATTTACTTGATTTACTCATTTCCAGCAAATGTTGTTTGCCTAGCAAATTTTGCCTGGCAAATTGGCTAGCAAATATTGCTAACCTAGTAAAAAAAATGCTTGCCCATCGGCAAATTTCTTAAAACAAGTAAAAATAGTCTAATTTGAGGTTTTTATTTCTATTTGAAAAATACTAGTTCCAAGGTGATTTTTACTACATTACTTGAAACTAGAAAAATAAACCAATTTTGCAGTGATTAGCTTCTATACTTGCATTTGTGATATCATTTGAATTTCCCATTGCTCATTATTACATTTTTTTTCACGCAACAGATGAGGAGAGTGCTCCCCAACCAACAAAGAGAGCTCGGCTGGCGACTGATGTGAGAGAGACTGCAAAAGATGGCACAGTATGGCATGAAGAACAGGTGGGAACCGGTCCACATTTCACCCCACCATCGCCATACAGCGCAGATGGAGAGCCAACAGCTAAGGCCAGGAGGTCAATCACAAGTCGCCTTCAGAGCTTCCTTTGTTTCATCACTCCGGACATGCTTGACATCATTCGAGACTGCACAATTCAACATGCGAAGCAAACTGAGCATGTGGATTGGTTCATGGGCATACCTGAACTAATGGCATTTATTTCCATCACCATCATGAGGGGAATCTTCAAGGTGCCAATCACTGCGTGACTGCTGGTCGAAAAAGCTGGGAAGCCCACACATCATCGAAACCATGTCCCGAGGCCGTTTCCAAAACATCATGCATCACCTGCGCTTTGATGACAGAGACACCCGCAGCGAGCGAGTACAGACTGATAGGTTTGCGGCAATTTCAAACATATGGGGATTGTTTGTCACCAACTGCATCACATCCTACATCCCTGGTCGACACATCACCATTGACGAACAACTTTTCCCGTGCAAGACTCGCTGCTGTTTCCTACAGTACATTGCAACTAAACCAGACAAGTTTGGTATCAAGTTTTGGGTGGCGTGTGACTTGAAAACCAAATACGTCTGCAACATCCTCCCATATCTTGGCAAGGACCCCACTCGACCTCGTGGGGAGAGAGTGTCTGAGAGTGTAGTCATGAGGCTGATGGAACCATTCTTGGACAAGGGCAGAAATGTTACCACAGACAATTTCTTTACATCACTGTCACTTGCAAAACGACTACTTAGCCGGAATTCAACCATCCTCGGCACAGTCAACAGGATTCGCCAAGAAATCCCACCGTCAACTCGACAGATGCACCGCGATGAATTTACCACCCAGGTGTTTTCATCCACTGGTGCCACACTGACTGTGTATGCACCCAAGCGGAAGAAGACTGTGTATATTCTCAGTAGCATGCACAGCACGATTCAGACACAGGAAACCACCAAAAAGAAGCCAAACACCATCACACTCTACAACACAACAAAGTGCGGCGTCGATATCATGGACCAGATGGTGCGGGAATACACTGTCTGCACAGGAACAAGGCGCTGGCCAGTAGCAGTGTTCTACAACATGATAGACATTGCAGCACTGAATGCCCACGTGCTCTATCAATTATGCACTGGGAGAAAGGAAAGACGGGTGGATTTCCTGTTTGAACTGGCAAGAGAGTTGGCTCACTCCCACGTGGGTATGAAAAAGGCCCAAAAGGAGCAATTGCTTCGGCAACAACCCTCCACACCACAACTCGGACAAAGAGCCAAGTGTCAGGCTAAAATCAAATGCAAGGACAATCGTGCAACAGTGCGCTGTGATGACTGTTACAAATATACATGTGGGAAATGCCGAAAGGAGCAATGGCAGTGCCAGAATTGTTAGTGACTGCTCAAATGTATTTCACTCATTTGCATTCTTTGTAAATATGCTTTTTCCTTTGTAATTTTTTTTTCTTCTATTTTTGGCACACAAAAATAAGTTACTTCTGCAACAACCTTCCACACAAAAACTGGGAAAACAGTTGCTTTTGCATTCATTGTAAATATGTTTTGTTTTGTATTTTTTTAACAATAAATGTTTAGAGTTTTTGATCCCAAATTCTCGTTGATCCTGATGATTCACTGCATAAAAATCCACCATATGTTTATAAATCCACCATATGGGCGCACACGCACACACACACACACACACACACACACACACACATGCAAAAACACGCATTACCTACGCTTGCCTGGGGGTCCCCTCCCCCACACAGGCTCAAGCGACTCTGTGACTCAAGCGACTGCTGTGAGCCGCTAACAGCCACATTTCCACAACAAAAGGAGTGTCCACAGGGGGTCCAAAGGGTCAGATGACCCCTCTGTGGGTCTTTTAGGTAAAAAGGTCAATTGACCCCTCCGCGGGACTTCTAGTGTTAAACCATGTTATAATACTGTTACCTCGTCACATAGCTGGAGGTGCGTTTTGTTTCATTCATTTTGATCGATTAACCCTTTATTATTACTCTGACTATATCTCCAAAAGCTCAAAATGCTCTGTTCCACCTTGTGATGTCATGAAGAGGCAGTTTTCAAGTTAATAACTACACCTTTAGTTCAGTTGTTACGTAAAACGACCATCAAACCATCAAAAAAAAAAAAAACATACCTGGAGCTGTGTTTTGTTTCATTCACATTCATTTACTTTATTTTTAGTCTGTTTACATCTCTAAAATGCTCCAAAATGCTCTGTTCCACCTTGTGATGTCAGGAAGTAGTAGTTTTCAAGTTAACAGCTATGATTTAATTTTTTTAAATTGGCAATTCCAGGGCTGAAATTATCCAAATGACTCTAGTGAAAGTGTAGGAGAAAATGTAGTTTAAAAACACAGTGGAGCACTTCCAGTATTAGCTAAAACAGTTACTTGATTTCATGTTTGTGTTGCTGGTTGGGGTATTACAACTGCAACTTGCCAACATTTTTTTTTTCATGAAAAGATAATGTATTAAAATGAGATCAACACCTGGTTTAGTTCTACAGATTAGTTTGAAAGTGGATTTTGAATCAAAGTTGTGGGGTGAACAAGGGGAACTATCATCCCTTTATGCATTTGGGTAATACAGAACTTTCAAATTGGGTTTCTTTTTGCACTACTGTCATTGCTCTGCTTTGAATGTTCCACAGTATGACATTAAACAGCTCTACCTTACATTACTTCAATTACAGGTGGTTTTATAGCTCAAAAATAAAGAGAAAAACAGACATTCTGACTATGAGCGGGGTCGCCTCTCCACAGATTTGACCTGTGACTCGGTCTGGTTTGGCCTCCGCGAAGATAGAAAGGTTTAATACTGTGAAACATTCCAGACAAAGCAATAACCTCTCCACGCAGACGGAGCTCCACCAGTACACAATGCCCCTTTCAAAAATAATTACATTGAACCATTGGGATTGAACCAAACATTTTCAGGAGTCTGTGGTCAATATGAACTTTCACGGTCCCATTTAGGTGTTAGAAATATTTAAAAAACTGAAAAACTGTAGCTAATTTGTGACTGTAATGTTATTTGAGAGGGACGTGTTTAACAGCAAAAAAAAAAAAAAAAAAAAAAAATCAGCTCACCTGGTCTAGTTCTGTAAATCAATTATTTGGGTTAAAACAAAAAAGAGTAATTTGAGTACAAGAAATTCAGACAGAGCAGTGCCTCCAGTTAGCTTCACCCCCCAAAAATGAAAGAAAATGAAGGATTCACTTTTTAAGGCCTGTTTACACGAGAACGCTTACAGCTAAAAACGACAAAATATTTTATCAGAAGTGCTGAAACTGAAACCGCCCTCCAAAGTGGAAAACTTGAATACGCTCCGTCGTAACGTTTTTGTCTACACTGAAGACAACACAGAACTCTGGTCAAATCTGCTGACGTCGCGTACGTGTTTACGTCACATCGGTCCATATATCAGTGTACTTTGTTTGGCAGGACTCCCAGTTCACACCTTGTCACGCCTTCGTTGCTTTGTAGTCTAACGTGGTCTGAAGCAATAGTTGAACTTCTTCATCTGACCACACAATTCTACGCATGTGTGTGGACATAGTGATAATGTATCACAGCACCACCTAGCTGCCTGGCATGCATACACTCACTGCTCCTGAAAAAGGATGGGTCAAATGCAGAAGTCAAATTTCTCCCGTGTGTCACTGTGTGTCATTGTGTGTGAGACCAATAAAGGCTAAAAGCCCAAGCTTAATCTTACACAATCGAATTCCACACAATTTTGCGTCACCGTATGCACGCAGATTTCCTCCCGAAAACGCTCGTCTAAACGAGGAATAAAAAGTGAACATGCGACGCCACTTTTGCGTCATATATATATATATATATATATATATATATATATATATATAGTTTCTTTTCACATTAATTTAAATTGTAAATTTGAATATAGGCCTAGTGACTTCCTGTTTTTAGTGTTATATAATGCTATTACTGTAGATCAGATATAACGATTACATTTTTGTCATAGATGATTATTCTACTTTTATTTTATTTTTTTCACAAAAACATTAGTTTTTTGTACAAGCTAAGTAAATTGTGTAAATCTCATGAGCTATAAGCAGTCAGTCTTTGTTCACATATTTGTAAAATCAATTGTAATTTTTCCCTTAAGATTGTTTTTTTTATATATTTTTTTCCATCTGTGATATTTCTTGCGAGTGTTTTCATTTCCTCCGGCTCCTCCTCTCCTCTTCTTCCTCTCCTCTCTCTTCTCTCTTCTCTCCATCTTGAGGGGAGTGAGAGATTGAGTTTCCACAGTCCATTTCTCTCTGTCAGTAATGTACATCAGGTCCCATGTGTGGAGGGCCTAAGAGCCTCACCTGCTCTGACGGACCAGCTCCTAATCTCATCTGGGAGCACAGCTGGAGCTCCTCCATCTGATAAAACCACTTCATCTCATTTACGCTAAACAAGTTTAACACCAATACTTGATTTGACGGGTGCAGAAGTCCCCAGAGCCCAAGTACATTTGTTATTTCGAAGTCTTTGATTCAGTTAAACAGATCATAGTTTGAGGGTGTAATAATATGATGTAATGTCAAGCATACTAGTACTTCTACTTCTACTACAACTGTTAGTACTATTCTTACCAGCAATGCACTACTACTACTACTACACTTTGGCTGCCTTGCGAATATTTTGGTTTTCTATACTACTACTACTACTGCTACTGCTACTACTACTACTATAACTACTACTACTGCTACTACTACTACTACTGCTACTACTACTACTACTACTACTACTACTACTACTACTACTACTACAAAATCAAAGATGTTCATTTTGTCTTGTTATGTACTTTAACTTCTTGGACCCAAGAACCCAAGAAGGTCTACTACTATTACTACTGTTACTACTACTGCTACTACTGCTACTACTACTGCTACAGCTACTACTACTATTACCACTACTACTACTACTACTACTGCTGCTACTAGTACTGCTACTACTGCGACTACTACTGCTGCTAGTGCTACTACTACTGCTACAGCTACTACTACTACTACTACTACTACTACTACTACTACTACTACTACTACTACTGCTACTACTACTACTACTACTACTACCACTACTACTACTACTACTACTACTGCTGCTACTAGTACTGCTACTACTGCTACTACTGTGACTACTACTGCTGCTAGTGCTACTACTACTGCTACAGCTACTACTACTACTACTACTACTACTACTACTACTACTACTACTACTACTACTGCTACTACTACTACTACTACTACTACAGCTACTACTACTGCTACTAGTACTACTACTACTACTGCTACTACTACTGCTACTACTACTGCTATTACTGCTACTAGTACTACTACTACTGCTGCTACTACTACTACTAATACTACTACTGCGACTAGTACTACTACTACTACTGCTACTACTACTACTACAGCTTCTACTACTACTACTACTACTGCTGCCACTAGTACTGCTACAACTACTACTACTACTACTACTACTACTACTACTACTACTACTTCTTTTACTTACATACTTACTACAACTTTAGTCACTACTTTACTGCCACTGCTCGTACCACTAACAGTATATCCTGTACACAAACTACTTCACCGCACACTATTTCTTTCCTCAGGTCGGTTTGTGTTATTTTGATTTCCTGATGACACGTCCGGTCTGTGTTCCGTCTGGTGCGACTGTGGCGAGTACGGGAGGGCATCTGGGGTATATATTTTGGAGTATATGAAGTATTTCTGGTAGATTTGGGAGAGTTCTTTCCATTCACGCTGATGCAAAGGAATGTTGTGGTGACACGAGGCAGAGTTTCCAGGCTCTGTACAGCGGCCGGTCCTCAGATGACCTTCTATGTTCCAGACACAGACATGAAATATAAGTTACATAAATACATTGTTGAAAGAATATTACGTTTATTTTATGTTATAGATTAAATTTAGGGTCAAAATCTAATGAAGCGTACCCAAATTGATCTTTCGGGGCTTCTAAAATGCATTTGTTTGCATTGTAATAGCTTTGTAACAGCTTCACCTTCAAGCTTGTTTAATCTTGGTTTATTTTAAAGGTACAACTTTTCTGCTTGTCTGGTTGCTTGTCTTCATGGAGATGTTACTCTTCTGTATTATTTTATTACATTGGTCTACAAATTTTTTGACTCGATCTGCTTCCGAGATAGAAGTGGCTAAATCTCATTTATATTGATAAAATGAACTGAAAATCAATTGATAACTGCGCTGGTTAGATAATGTATTCAAGATATTTAATGATATTGTTTTACATCAAAATCGCATCTGTTTATACAATAGATTTAGGCATTTTTGCTTAAAAATAATATTTATATTTTGAAAGTATTTAACTTGCACTTCTTTATCCATCAAGAAATAAACAAGAAATATCTTAAGACATCAGGTGCACACAATTGTGACGCACCACGGACTTCAAGCCCGCAAGTCGGCATTACAGATTCTCAGAAAATGGGTTTTTTGTGTTGTTGGTTTTTTTTTTTCAAAATTTGTGATTTTCGTTTTTTTGCAGAATGTGCTAGTTGAGATCATGAAGAAGCCTCTCCATGTATCAGATAACAGCATTAGTGACATTAAAAACATACATTTTTAATTTTAAATGGGCTTGTTTTTGAGGAAACAAACGGGGCGTGTATAAATCAACATATTTTGCCAAGCATCTTTTTGAGGCATCTCTCTTATGTGAAATCAAAAAATATTTGATGTTAAAACTCTAGACATATTAAAATGAATGTATTGGAATGTGCAGACAGACTTTCAGATAGAACTGGTTGCTTGTAGACACACTGTACCTTCTGATAAACTACCGTTTTTACCTTATTTTGCATAAATTTCCTATTTTGACCCAATACTATATCTTGGAAACTATAGCCAATCAGCACTTCTGACTTACTTTTTCTTTATTAGTGACCTAAACCAAGAAAAATGTCACTACTTGTCACTACTACAGTGTTATTTTTGTCTAGAATGTGTCACAGTAGAGATTAAACCATCTAACTATCCATTTAAAAACACCTTTAGGAATAATATAAAATGCAAGCGAAATTTATATTAATATTAATAAATAAAAATAATCAAAATAATCCAAAATAGTTACATTTTGATGGTTAGATGCCTGGTTACAACACCTTTAAACTACACCTGTTGCGAGAACTTTGCAGTAGTCAGTTTCTATTCAAAGTATAAAGAGTGATGTTGTGTCCTTGAGCAAGACACAACAGTTATGTTTAAAGATCCCATGACATGGTACTTCTTGATGCTTTTATATGAGCAAGACACAACAGGACACAACCTTTTTTGTTCTACTCCAGCTACAGTTTGAGGCAGGAAGGGCATCTGGCTCAAAAATGTGCATCATCAAATTTACCACAGATGCTATAACAGCCTATGTACGTTATATATTCTTAACTGGTGATGTTGTGTCCTTGAGCAAGACACTTCAACCTGATTTTTTTTTCCTATTCCAGCTACAGTTTGAGGCAAAGTTGTGTCTTTAAGCAAGACACTTCAACGAGATATTTTTCTATTTCAGCTACAATTTGAGGGAAAGTTGTGTCTTGAGCAAGTCACTTCAACCATGTTTTTCTTCCACATTGTAGCTACAGTTTGAGGCAGGGAGGGCATCTGATTAAAAAATACACACAAATGCTATAAGTTCTTTGGTACAGCTTAGAAACACGACATATATTCTTAACTGTTATAATATTGTAGCTGTCAGAAGGGTTTATTACCTGTATAAATGATTTTAGAGTGGGTAGTTTGGGATGATCTCTTGCTTTAGGCCGTGCAGTTTAATGTCATGAGAAAACGGCCGTAAAAACAAATTAATCCCATATAATAAAAGCTGTATTATAAGAGGGGGTCAGGGTGTCTTGTCATTTGTAGAGCAAGAATGGAAAAAAGACTTACCGTATATTTGCGCGTTTAGTTACTGAAATATTTGATATTCTGAAAAAAGTACAAGATGTTCCCAAGGATTTGTGTAGTTGGGTTAGAGCTCTGCGCTGAAAAAAAGTCCCCTGGATCTGAGTTAACATCTGCTTCCTTTAAATCCAACACAATCTCTAAACTATTTTGGTAGGAGATAGGAAAAACATTCTGTACTATGGACAGATGGGCACGGATTCAAAACTGGGAGATTTTGTACATTTATTTCATGCAATATTAAAGTACTAAACATTGGAGGGAACATAGTGTCTTTATAAGCTTAAAAAAATACGAATTTGAGATGTGTCCTTAAAAACAAACCAAAAAAACTGAATTTATACTGGCAAAACAAGCAATGAAGCAGAACCCTTTTAAAATTTAAAATGAAATAACACTGCATATAACGTTTTTTTTTTGTTTTTTTTTTTGCCTTTGTGCCATAGAATTACATTTTGAAAATGAACAAGCTAAAATAAAATACATTTTAATTAAATACAGTGGTCCCTTGCTATATTGCGGTTCACTTTTCGCAGCCTCTCTGTTTCGCGGATTTTTTTATTCAAATTTTTTTTAATAGTGTATCAACGCGCATTGTGTTCTGCATCGTGATTGGCTAAGGGACTGCAGACCTTTGCCGATTTGTCTGACATTCTCCTCCGTGCCATGTCTCCTGTACAGTACAGAATCATTCAGTTTGCCCCATTTATATAAATGTTCAATCACTTCAGTGTGAGTCTGAAGTGCTGTATGTTTGCAAGTTTTCTCCCCGATAAAACCCGCGACAGTGGAGCGGCGCCAGGACGAAGAGGCTCGGTCAGAGGAACTGTGAAGTATACGCAATATGTTTAACCCTCCGGTCGTGTTCGCCTCCAGCCCCCTACTTTAGTGTTCCCGGTCAAAATTGACCGGTCCGTTTTAACTGCTCTTAAATTAGCACAACATTTTTTTTTTCAACACCAATTTTTTTATTAAGCATTCTTTAGTTGAGAACAATGTTTCAAAGTAGTGTCTAAGAGCAATTTATAGAAGTAAACTTTAAATAACATCAGTTAAAATACATTGGGCACTGAACATGAACTACAAAATGAACACATAATACAAAAAATAAATGGAAAACCAAACACCAAACTCAACAGGGTGTGTGTGTGTGTGTGTGTGTGTGTGTGTGTGTGTGTGTGTGTGTGTGTGTGTGTGTGTGTGTGTGTGTGTGTGTGTGTGTGTGTGTGTGTGTGTGTGTTTTCATGCACATGAGTGGCATGTGACACTCATGTCAGAGTGGGCCTTGCAAACATAAGCATGACATTTGCAGCATGTCCGTCTCGTTTTGATGTCTCTACGGGCACAGAGGCCACAACGCTTCCTTTTCTGCCCATGTCCTTGTTGGGGGAGAGCAGCCAGGGCAGCGGCTGGAGCTTGCATGCTCCTAACCAGACTGGCGGAGGCTGGTGTGCGGGGAATGTGCTGGCGTCGCTGTATAAGAGGAGTCACCAAAGCTTTCCCCAGCTCTGTGAGGAAGTCTCCTCTTGAAACTTTTCCCCTGATTCCAGGTTGGGTCGATTGCTGTCCACACCACATACGCGTTGAAAGCTGACACATCCAGGATGTTGTGGAACAGTGCCACAGGCCAGCGAGCCGTCATCCGCTTACAGGTGTATGTACCAGTAAGCTTCATAAAGGAACAATAAATAATAAGAGATTAGGAACAATATTCAATCTGTCGTACACAAAATGCTATGATTCACCTAGATAAAAATAAAATAAAATGCATGATGAGACTTTACATTACCTTATCAAGGCAGTCAACGCCTCCCTTGTTCTTGTTGTAGTCCTGGATCATCAGGGGCTTCCTGTCCTCTGTGGTGCTGACACCGGCGTCTTTGTGTACTGTGCTCATCAGGATGACATTTCTGTTCTTCTTGGGAACGTATGACACAAGAGTGTGAGTGTCAGTGAATGCAAATTGTGATGAGAGTGCCTGTCTTCCTCTGGTCGATACCAGCGCAGGGGGAAGTTCGGGCTTGTTCTTCCTCACTGTCCCTACCATGGTGAGCTTTCTTTTCAGTAGCTCCTGACCAAGAGCATGTGATGTGAAGAAGTTGTCACATGTGATATTATGCCCTTGGAGACCGGTTGTCATGTCCAGCACAACACGCATACCCTGGTGTGTGTGTGTGTGTGTGTGTGTGTGTGTGTGTGTGTGTGTGTGTGTGTGTGTGTGTGTGTGTGAGAGAGCTGGGGCAGTGTGTATGGGGATGTTTTCTGTATGTTGAATGAATTTACTCTGGATACCCATTCATTTCCTATGGCGGTCACTTTTGACCGGGAACACCACAGATGTAACAAGGTTGATTAAAACACTCAAAATTGAATGAAATAGGTGATCATCACTTTTATATGTTCAAGTACACAGTGTGGAGGATATCATAAGGTCTTGAGGTAATCAGATGAAAAACATAATATTTATGAATATTATAAGTTTCTCACACTGAAATTTTGTTAAAGGTCCCATGACATGGTACTTCTTGATGCTTTTATATGGCTCCTTAATGGTTCCCTAATACTGTAAATGAATCCTTCAAAATCAACACTCAGTGCATGAGAAACAGAGATAAGATGAGAAAGAGTCATAAATATCTCTCTCAAACTCTTTATTCTGGGCATTGTTGCTTGAATGGAAATGAGGAGAAAACAGCTGGCCAATAGTAGAGGGTGGGGGCGTGGCCAAACGCTCCGCTCAGAGCTCAGAGCCCTCAGCTGATCCATTTCCTTGTTTTTGCACAGAGGAGAGATTTGAAGCGTTCCATTGAAAAATAAACACATTTCCACATAAAATAAAATTAAACCACTGCTGTTCAAAGGTCCAGAGGCTCAGATAAAGGACTTCCGAGCCTAAACACTCGGACGTGCCTCCAGGCAAATAAAAAAGCGCATTTCGCATTGCCTAGCCCATTCGCAATCCAAACTCTCTGGGCGTGATTTACAGAGACGCTGAGTTCAGACAGACGGGGGTGGAACTGCATTTGCATTTCTTTTTTCGATCTGACGTCAATAAGGTGCCTTGTTCAAACTCGCCCGTTTGAGCTCCGATTTTTTGTAACGCAGAAAAGGATCGCAAATGCTCAGTTTAGACATTTCACAACTTTTAACCATGGGGGGGGGGGGGGGCCTAAACAGGGTAGGGGAGCTCACATTAACGTTCAAAAATCTCAGAAAGTGAAAATTTCATGCCATGGGACCTTTAAGGCCTGAAAACAGGTTTGGATCTTTGGTTTCATTCTATAATACTGTGCTTTTTTGTTGAAAATCTACGAAAGTTTGAGTGTTTGAACAGAAATGTGAGAAAATGCCAGTCTGAGGAAAGTGTAGAATGTGTGTTATTTTTAGAACGTCATAGTCAGTCAGAGTCATAGTTTGCTTTATTGTCGAAAAACCATATGTATATGTACATAGAGTAAAGTAAACACGATACCGCCATAAATGAGGGACAGCTGTTCTGAGGGATCAAAGAGCCGCAGGTGTGCCGACCCCTGGTATAGCAGCTCTTGAAGTAAAAATAAATAAATAAAATCTGCTGTTATTGTTTACTAATGTTATTGCCCGATAATCAGAAAGTGAATATTAGCTTTCTTCGTCATGGCAAAACTCCACTTTTGTATGTGAGAGTTGTGAAAAACACTCATAAACTCATCACAGTGAATACTTAGAATGCTCAGAATGCATAGGGTAAGTGAGGAAAAATTTAAGACCTTTAAAGGAAAAGTAACGTTATTTTACAATCTGAGCCTTCTTTCGGTAATAAAACAAGTCGTTTGACTCACCCATAGCACGTTGGTGACATTTGGAGCTGTTTGGTAAAAGTTATGTTGTAGCGTATCTGTTAGCGTGAGTACTCGGGGCATTACTTTGCAGTCTCCAAATAACACAAACTTTAGCACTTTTCAAATCATAGAAGCCCGATGTCTTAATCTACGATTTCGTTTGAAGAAAAAGTGGCCTGTAATCTGAGATTTATCCATAGTTTTCAGCTTTGCGTTTCATGTTTGGGTCCCGGGAGCTGAGAGCACAGTCCGCACATGCGCACTGGCGTCCTCATCAACTCGAAACTATGGCTAAATCTCGGACTACAGGCCACTTTTGCTTCAAACGAAATTGTAGATTAAGACATCGGGCTTCTATGATTTGAAAAGTGCTAAAGTTTGTGTTATTTGGAGACCGCAAAGTAATGCCCCGAGTACTCACGCTAACGGATACGCTACAACATAACTTTTACCAAACAGCTCCAAATGACACCAACGTGCTATGGGTGAGTCAAACGACTTGTTTTATTACCGAAAGAAGGCTCAGATTGTAAAATAACGTTACTTTTCCTTTAAGTAAATGAACACATCTAAAATAGAACCATACGGGAGCCAAAAAACAAACAAAAAAAACCCAAACATTCATTTCAGATGAACAGATTACAAGTATTGAATTACTACTAATTCAATACTATAAGCATGCCTATTACTAGTCCTTACGTGTATGCGTTGACTCACTGGGAATCAAGTTTCACCAGAGTACGTGGGGTTTGTAAGTCATCAAAAATAAATACATATATTAATTGTGGTGACATCACACTGGAGGGGGAGGTGTTCTGTATGTACGTGTATGACGGAATGTTTATCAAATTGCCATGGTGACGTGATGCACACATTAGCAAATCTTCTGAAAACAGTGATGGATTCAAATAGACTTAGACAAAACTTTATTGATCCACAAGGGAAATTATTTGGAGACAGTACCTCACACGTCACAATATATTACAATAGCAAAGAGTAAAAAATATAAATGTTAATAATAAATTCTAAATAAGTAGCAAAAATGATAGCAAGAGACAGGTGTCAAATAAGGCTTTTTTTCAGGAGCTTGTGATCAGTACAAGCGTTCATAATACTGTTAAATCAGCTCTTTCTGGTCAGATTGTCTTAAAATAAAGCTCAGATTCAAGTCTAACAAAGCCTCAGACAGAACATGCCTACAGTTAGCATCACACCTCCAGGTAATGTTGATGACATCAGCTGGAAAGTATCAGTAAACTACAGTTTTACTGATTTTACTACTTATAGGTATGTGTTTGGGCAAAAGGAACATTTTTCTTTGAGTCTATAAACTACTGACAACATTTCCCCCAAATTCCAAATAAAAATATTATCGTTTAGAGCATTTATTTGGTCAAAATAACAAAAAAGATACATGTTTTCAGACCTCAAACAATGCAAAGAAACAAGATCAAATTCATTTTTAAACAACCTAATACTAATGTTTACACTTAAGAAGAGTTCGGAAATCAATATTTGGTGCAATAACCCTTATTTTTAATCACAGCTTTCATGCGTGTTGGCATGCTCAGTTTTGTGTTTGTGTTGGAATTCAACAGACGCTGGAATGGAATGGCTGTAATACATGTAGAGATGCTGATTTCAGAAAAAAAATGCAATGGTCTCTTATTTTTTTTTCCAGAACTGTATAAGAAATACATACGCTTGCTCATCTGCAGTTGTACAAATTGCGGTAAACTCCCCCCACCAGAACAATATCATGCATATTATAATATTAACTGCGTCTTACATTGCTAGGCACACTGGATGTCTGCAACTATATTTACTGCATTGGTTTAACTTAAAAATCATTTATAAACTCCCAATCTGTGTCCCCTCCTGTTCGCATGACTCACTCATTTGATCCAACAGATGCTTCCACCAGCCCTCCTCTATTACCCCAGCTGCAGTATCCAACCCGGGCACTAGATGGCACTGTTTACAACATCAACACGAAGCACCCGAGCATCTCACAATTACTGATTTACAATCCTTTCTCTAATCTAATAAATTAGATAGTGCATAATACAGTTTGTAATTACACAGCCACAATAAACATGGTTAACAGTGCTTGCCGGGTCCCATTCCCACAGCTGTGACTGCATTAGATGGGCCAGAGATACGAAACAAGATATCAGATACGCCAATCTATGTGTAACAAGAAGAAGATCAGATCAATCATGCTTTTCTTCCCTTTTTAATGGCTCATAATGTCATTAAATCTATTTGCAAATACTTTAGCAGCTCCTCTGAGGGCGTTTAATGAAAAGTGCAGCCTTATCACTGTAATAACGCTGGTGTAAAGGGGATCTTTAAGAGTTTGGGTGTGGGTTTTGTTGACGTGGACCAGACTGGGATGCAGTAGCTCGGTTGTGATGATTATACATTAAAGGTCGTATATTATGTGAAATTGACTTTTGTGAGCTTTAAGCCATGTTATAATGTTGTTACTTCATCAAAAACATACCTGGAGTTGTGTTTTGTTTCATTCACACATGTTTGAGTGATCCTGCATTATTAGTCTGTCTATAAACTGAAAATGTTCTGTTCCACCCTGTGATGTCATGGCGTGGTAGTTTTCAAGTGACCCTTTTTAATTCTGTAGAAATGGTCAATTCCAGGTCTGAAATGATCCAGATGATTCTAGTGAAGGTGTACGGAGTTTAAAAACACATTGGAGCACTTCCTGTATTACCATATGACATCACAAGGTGGAAGAGAGTGTTTTCAGTTTGAGAGAAAAGGCAAGTGAATGTGTGAATGAAACAAAACACAACTTCAGGTATGTTTTTGATGAGTAAATATCATAGTTATAACATAGTTCAGGAAATAACGTTATATTGGCCCTTTTTGTTAGTGTCCAAAATCTTATGTTCTCCATTGTTATTGTTGGTTTTTTTTGTCTGTAATGTTTCGCAAAATCCCATAAAACTTAATAACCTCCATGGAAACAATCAAATGGCACCAAACCAAGTATTCTTTGGCAATAAAAACACTTGCACTTGAGTAAATTAAAAGCACACTATGGGCCTGTTTACACAAGAACGCTTACGGGGAAAACCGACAAAATATTTAATCGGAAGTGCCTTTCCTTTATACGGTGATGACGTTTTGGGGGCTTAAAGGTCCCATGACATGGTACTTCTTGATGCTTTTATATGGCTCCTTAATGGTTCCCTAATACTGTAAATGAATCCTTCTTCAAAATCAACACTCACTGCATGAGATATGACTCTGACAGTCTTCATGAGGCTAGATATGTGTCTAAAATGCTTTATTCTGAGTGTTGCTGCTTCAGTGCAAATGAGAAGGACAGAGAGATTGGCTAAGGAGCGGGGGGTAGGGGCGGGTTTCCCCCGCTCGAAGCGCAGCTCGGCACCGCTTTCTCCTCTCTTCCGTGTTTTACGCAGGAAGACAGATGAGAGACTTTGCAATGAAAAAAAGCATATTTACACAGAAAATAAAATTAAACCACTGGTATTTCAGAGGTCCAGAGGGTCGGGTAAGGGACTTGCGAGCCTAGAAACACTCAGACGTGCCTCCAGGCAAATAAAAAAACGCATTTCGCATTGTAGTGCATTCACAGTCCAAACTCTATGGGCGGGATATACAGGGACGCTGAGCGGAGACAGAGGGAGGGGCTGGAGCTGCATTTGCCGATCTGACGTCAAAAAGGTGCCTTGTCCGAACTCGCCCGTTTCAACACTGGTTTTGTGTAACGCAGAAAAGGACCGCAAATGCTCAGTTTAGACATTTTGCAACTTTTAGCCATGGGGGGGCCTAAACAGGGTAGGGGAGCTCACATTAACGTTCAAAAACCTCAGAAAGTGAAAATTTCATGCGATGGGACCTTTAAAAACGCAAAAAACTGAAACCGCCCTCCAAAGTGGAAAACTTGAATACGCTCCGCCGTAGCGTTTTCATCTACACTGCCCAAGACGCAAAACTCTGGTCAAATCTGCTGACGTCGCGTACACGTTTACGTCACATCGGCCCATATATCAGTGCTTTGTATTCTAATGTGGTCTGAAGCAATAGTTGAACTTCTTCGTCTGACCACACTTTTTTTGTTTTTACTACCGGTAGCCATGTTTTGTTTTGCTTGTCGCAGAAGAAGGAAGATTTTACGCATGCGCGGGGACATAGTGATAATGTATCACAGTACAAGTAATGTACACACGCAGATTTCCTCCTGAAAACGCTCCTCTAAACGCGAAATAAAAAGTGAAGATGCGACGCCACTTTTCCGTCTTCTGTTCAGACCGTCATGATGTAAACGTAGCCTTAATGTCATACTGTGGAAAATTCCAGGTGAAGCAGTAACATCTGGAGCCAAGCAGGTAGCCTACCCTGTATCAGAAAAAAAAAAAAAAAGATTGTGCAGCTTTATGGGGTCAAAATGAGTCTAAATTGATAAGAGATAGCTTGGGTGGCGTGTTTTCTCAAAGATACAGTATATGCAGTTTTGATTGGGCAAACCTTTACTGACTGATGGAAATGACACGTCTTCTTTCTGGTGAGCGTCATGTTACAGCAGAAAACATAATACTGGGAACAGCTGTTTGTGGTCAGCTTCGTGTTGCGCTTGAGTTTGACAAAGTGGCACTATCGTTTAAAAAGGATCCTGGTTCGATTCTGCGACCAGATCAGTGCGGGGTTTGTGTGTTCTCCTCATAGGCCTATTGTAATTGTGATTCTGAATTCATTCCACTGGTATTAAAAGGTTTGAGGTACGTTTGACCCATGCTTCAACCGCAATAACTGTCAGGAGAGGTCAAGAGTGCCTGTAGCTGGAAGCTTGGAGAATTTTTTGTTGTTGTTCTATTTTCTGGTTGATGGATGAAGCCAGAGTATCAGAAAGAAACTCACTCAGACACAGGAAGAACATCCAATTTGAATTCAATTAAGAGCCAATCAAATCTTCAGCAGTCATTGGAGGAATTCATGGGACTGTGTTTGTGTGTGTGTGTGTGTGAAAAACGATTAAAAGTCAGTGTTGGTGTTCATAAAAGTAAGACTGAAATCCATATTTGTTACATTTTAATTAAGAAGAACTGGAATTGAAAACTGTGATTGACACTTTGTGATTGACAAACTGTATTAGGGTAATGACTTGGACACAGTAGCTCATGTATCACAATAGTATAATAATAAAAAAGAGAAAAATATAAATTGCAATAATAAATTCTAAAAAATAAGTCGCAAAAGACTCAATAGATTTATTTCTTTATTCATTTTTGCTATGCGGCGCAGCTCTATTGAAATAAACGCTTCATTTCAAAATGATGTGCCCTTGTTTTGCTTGATACCTCCATTTGCACTATAAAGACATCAAGGTTGAAAACGCCGAAGATTAAGGCTGCGTCCCATTTCTCTGTCTTATCCGTTCGTCTTACCCCTACCCCTTTATCTATGTCTTTGTCTTTCCCCTCGGTAACAAGCTGCGAGGGCTCGGGGTACGAATGTTCCAATAAGAAATGGGACACCACTCGATTACCGTTTGCGTCATCGTCCCTTGCCTCTACCTGGCTGCTACGTCTACAGAGGCAACAACAATTGACGCAAACAAACGTAAACAAATGTCAAGGATTATCGGGTACCTCAGTTCGACAAGAAAACTAGTGTGTTTATGCATGAAAGTTCGATGAAAACAATAACGTTAGCTAAACAGACAACACTACAATTAAAACCGCAACAACAGTTCGCTAAAAGTAATGAAGAACATAAGCGTCGTAATTGTAAACCTGCTAAACTGTTAATCGATAATTACAACTCCTGAAAATACATTTATGAGACTCCTTGGCTGGTCGATGTGACGCTGCCATCCTGATCCCAAAACCAGCCTGAGCTTGTAGGCGTACCCCTTCGTTCCAAGTCTGGTCGAGAGCTTACTTCGTTTCAAGGGGTATGTAGCCCTCGGTCGTGGCCCGAGCCCTTGATCAAAATTAGAATCGGGACATTCCTTGCCCTCACATGAACGCGCAAAACCAAGGGGTAGGGGTAAGACGAAGGGGTAAGACGGAGAAATGGGACGCAGCCATAGGGAAATTTGCTCAGTTTGACCCATCCTACATCGTCACTGGGTCAAACGTGATCAACTAGTATATCATGAATCATACACAACATGTGACCTATACCTACCCCATATTGCATCTGTCTTCTCCTTCTGTTTACCCATACCTCTCTCCACTCTTTCTTTCACCTGTTTATCACACCTTCTCCTCCTTCTCTTCCACAGCTCTGACGGGGCCCTGCAGACAGTCTATGTCACATCGTTCTGACCCCTCCTCTCCGAGCTTTGATTGAGACTAGTGATCCAAAACTGATGCGCCGAGAGGGGCTGCAGCTCGCTCACCTCTCCCTGACAGCCCACAACCCAGTGACAATGTTGGCCACGCTTCACGGGCCCTGACAAGCTCACGTCACACTCCGAGGCCCTGATAGCTCACTCATTGTTTACTATATTGTCTTTGGACGTGCTTATTCAGACCGGTGCTGAGGGAAGGGAGCGCATGGGTGGTTTTATGAATCTTAAAAGCAAAAATAGTTGTGTGAAAATGTGTCAACAGGGGGAAGATAAGGTTTTTAAGTGTCTGACAGCTGTAGTCTGGTTTGTAGCAGTTTTAAAGCAACTCTGTGTGTACATTTGAACTCATACCAGAAGTTATACAGCAATGATATGTATAGAAATGTTGTGATAAGGTGTGTGTAAAACATGACTAAACAGACAAAAAGCAGATCTGAACTGGGATCTAGGGTCTAACTCTAGACTAAAGCAGGGATGACTCACCATATAAGAGTGAAATCATGAGTTAAACCAAAAATCATTTTCTAATGTAACATAATGATCTGATGTTTTGTGTTTAGTTAAGGGCTGAGACCTTTCGTTGTTTTTGTAACTGTCTGTGTTGTTGTTAATATACAGCTCTGGGAAAAAATTAAGAGACCACTGCATTTTTTTCTGAAATCAGCATCTCTACATGTATTACAGCCATTCCATTCCAGCGTCTGTTGAATTCCAACACAAACACAAAGCTGAGCTACTTCAGTTCTTGCACCAGGAGTGGAATAAAGTCACCCAAGAACAATGTGAAAGACTTGTGGAGAGCATGCCAAGACGCATGAAAGCTGTGATTAAAAATAAGGGTTATTGCACCAAATATTGATTTCTGAACTCTTCTTAAAGGGACAGTGTGTAAGATTTTTACCCGTTAATTACTGAAATTGAAGATACCCATTAAAAAATACATTGTTTTCCAAGCCTTTTCACTTCCATCATGAAATCAAAGTATTCTGTTGGACTTAGATATAGTCACATAAAAGGGGGATCTTCCCCATGCAGAGGCAGCCATTTTGAATACGAGAGCCGCAGAAGGACATTTGGGCTCCGCCTTCGCCTTCGGCAAGGCTCGTGGTTTTGGGTAAACAACACAAGCATGCTGCCGGATCAGACGTCGTAATGGATCTAACACGTGTTTTGGACTAAATAGTTTTACTGGATTTTATTCGCTGGATCCTTACGGACAAATTGAGAGCAAGTTTATGGTGAAATACAGAGTTTGACCTGTGCAAAGCATTCTAAGGTAAGCTAACCTCGTTTTGTGCTTTTCCGTATAAAAGCCCCATGTGCTCGGGGAGTGATTATTGTGCAGGGAAATGAATTGCATAGTCAAAAAGAGGAGACTGTAAGGTTTCATTTGATGTGTAGAGTGTCATGGTACATGATCGGGAATGTGTGTTTTCATGTAAACGAAAAGAAAAAAAACAAAACAAACGGGACCGCGTTTTATTTATACAGTAGCGGCGCGCGGCTCGTGCGTGCACCTGGGTGACCCTCGAGGTCTGCCGTAGCTAAAACAGAAAGTGCAATAGCACCATCCACCTATGTGCCACGAATCCTACACACTGGGGCTTTAAATGTAAATATTAGTATTATGTTGTTTTAAAATGAATTTGATCTTGTTTCTTTGCATTGTTTGAGGTCTGAAAACATGTATCTTTTTTGTTATTTTGACCATTTGTCATTTTCTGCAAATAAATGCTCTAAACGATAATATTTTTATTTGGAATTTGGGGAAAATGTTGTCAGTAGTTTATAGACTCAAACAAAAATGTTCCTTTTGCCCAAACACATACCTATAAGTAGTAACTCTACTGAACTCTCAATAATACTGCACTGAACTACTTTTTGTTATGCATAATATGTTTACTGCTGCTGCTCTGTATGAATGTATCATGTTTGTCACTACCTCACTGTAAACTACGGTTACCTGTGCAATAATCTGTGCAATACCCACGTGCAATACTTATACTATATTATGTGCAATACGAAATCCACATGCAACACTTATACTACACCATATTATGTGCAATCTGTGAAATAATCTACTTTACACCTTATTCATCATTTTTTTTACATCTTATTACATATTTTTATTATATTGTTTACTTCTCCCCCTGCACTTTTTGCAACAGTTTTACCATGTACTATTATTGCATGCTATTAGTACTTCTGACTATCTTAGCATGTCAATGGTTCTTCTGATCCTAAACATTTCATTGCATTGTTAACTTTGTGTTGATCCTGCATATGACAAATAAACAATCTTGAATCTAAAATCAGGAAAACTGATAATTTTGCAGTGGTCTCTTATTGTTTTCCACAGCTGTATACACATTTACCCTAGTATCTTTAACTGCCAAAGTTATCTGCAAACTGTGTACTACAAACAGTCCTCACACCTCAGTTTGAGAATCAGTGGCCTGTAGTGAATGAGCATGGGAGTGAATATTTGTCTGTCAGTGTGTTGAGTGTTGCAATTACTTGGCTCTTGTCCAGAATGCAGCTGGATGGGCTCCAGTGTGTAACCTGTAAAAATAGGCAGATTTAAAATGAATGCGGTGTTGATTTAACACAACTCTGCAAGTTCAGACAGCGCCTCTGAGCCACAGCCATCGTCTCAGGCTTCAGTGCATTTTCTCACAAAACACTTTCAATAACTGTCAATTTGTCAACAGATTTCATATTGTCAATCTTGATTGTTTAAAATGTGTAACTTTCTGATGGTGGAAAGTTGCCTGCATAATTCCATGTAAATATAAAGTTAAAACCATACAGTACTTTGGAACATTCTGCATGGAGATAAAGACGTTTTATGTCATACTGTGGACTATTATTATCAAAGGAATTACATTTCTGTGGAGACAAGCAGAAAGAGGCCAAATAAGAGTCAGCTTTGCGGAGATGCAAGCCCATTTGTAGCGAGAACACTTGCTTTTCTAGGTTTTCTACAATAAAAAACATTAAAAGTAGAAAGAAAACAAACATGCTTTTAAATTTTACAATATTTTAGCTTTACTTCAGAGCATTTTTCATGGAGATAAATACGTTTTATGTCATACTGTGTAATATTATAGCCAAAGGAATAATGTGTGTGGGGTTTTTAGTGCAATAAAAACATCCAAAATGGAACAAAACAAAAACGAAACATGCTTTAATTTTATTAGATTTTTTTGGCTAAAAGGTTACACATTAGGGCTTTAAAGTTTCTAGTCACACACAGAAAGTAATTTATAATCGTGTAAGTGCAATTGTTTGGATTAGAGACCTTGGCTACAGACCAGGCACACATTCAGGCACACCCACATGTGAAAAGTTCTCGTGACAAAACGGTTAAATTTGCAGGCAGCCTGTCAAAACACAGATTCATTATTGCATTGTACTATTCTCTGTTTTTAATACATTCAAATTCAAATACATTCAAGTATCATAGTATTGTATGAAGGCAATTGTGTTTCAAGGTTTCAATTTTGGTAAATAAAATCATAAACAAATACATGTTACTAAGGAGTTAAAAAAAAAAACAAAAAAAAAAAACTTAAAAGGTACTACGTATATTACGCAGAATGGACTCTTGTGGTCATCTCATCAAAACAAGCCTGGAGTTGTGTTTAGTTTCATTCACAGTAATCTGGTGTTATTAGTCTGTCTACATCTCCAAAACTAAAAATGCTCTGTTCCACCTTGTGATGTCATGAAGCGGTAGTTTTCATGTTTACAGCCAACTTTTTACCTTTATTACAGGTTAGTTCCAGAGCTGAAAGCATCCAAATGATACGTATTACACAACTGACTCTTTAAGCTCTAAGCTTTAAAGCCCCAGTGTGTAGGATTCGTGGCGCATAGGTGGATGGTGCTATTGCACTTTCTGTTTTAGCTACGGCAGACCTCGAGGGTCACCCGGGCGCGCGGCTCGTGCCCGCACCCGCTACTGTATAAATAAAACGCGGTCCCGGTTATTTTTTTTTTCTTTTCTCATGAAAACACACATTCCCGATCATGTACCATGACACTCTACACATCAAATGAAACCTTACAGTCTCCTCTTTTTGACTATGCAATTCATTTCCCTGCAAAACAATCACTCCCCGAGCACATGGGGCTTTTATACGGAAAAGCACAAAACGAGGTTAGCTTACCTTAGAATGTTTTGCACAGGTCAAACTCTGTATTTCACCATAAACTTGCTCTCAATTTGTCCGTAAGGATCCAGCAAATAAAATCCAGTAAAACAATTTAGTCCAAAACACGTGTTAGATCCATTACGATGTCTGATCCGGCAGCATGCTTGTGTTGTTTACCCAAAACCACGAGCCTTGCCGAAGGCGAAGGCGGAGCCCAAATGTCCTTCTGCGGCTCTCGTATTCAAAATGGCTGCCTCTGCATGGGGAAGATCCTAGAGGTAAGATCTTAAGCCCGAGCCCGAGCCCGACCCGAACCCGACCCGAAATTCGGGTCGGGTTCGGGCCTAAAATGTCAATCATTGCTTCGGGTCGGGCTCGGGCCGGGCTTCTCTCTCGCTGACTTTTTTTTAAAATAAATATATGTTTATAAAAATGTATAATAAAACGATGTGTGGATACTAAACTAAGGAATACTTGTTTTAAAATAAATAATTTGGATAAAACAGAGAAGGCGCTGTAAGGTAATTGCTATTTAACTACTAAACAGGAGCCGCTCTTAATAATCTTCCCCTCCGCAAGTCCGCATCTATTTTGACCTGGTATCCCCAATATGGAGGAGCAAGAAGTTAAGGATAAACTAAAGACAGGAGAACTGAAAAGACAAACACGCACCGGTAAGAGTGAGGTGTGGAAAAGCTTCAAATTGATTGTTGAAAATGCTACAGAAACTTGCGTTGGCTTCGCTGAATGTAGTCAATGTGGCGCTTTGCTTTCATACGAGAGCAAAAAGACTGGCACCTCGACGTTCCCTCTCCGCGCCTGCGCAGTTGCGCACTGCTCACACATTCTCGGCGCACAAGAAAACCTATGCAGCGCAGAGATGAAAGAGTTCCGCTTTTTTTTTCAGCCGCGGGGTCATCTGAATACGGGGGAATCGTCCAGTATTCAGAAACAAAAGTATGTGTCTCGTATTAAACTTCTACCGGTGTAAGCCACGAGCACGCGCAAGCCGCGAGCACGCGCAGCTCTTTCCGCGGTTAGCGGGGGGGGCATGTCGGATGTCGCGCACAGGGTTCCAAGGAGCGCTCAGGGAGTTTGCTCAGACACATAAAACATTAGGGGGAACATTCGACGCTGAGCAGGCATTTAAACAGCTGTACTAGCTAAATTGATGATCGTCAAACATCTATATTATCATTTGTTTCAAAAAAACGCCCCTCACAAATAAAATATGAAATTTCGGGTTTGCTTCGGGCTCGGGCCTGCAAATAAGTTAATTGGTCGGGCTCGGGCCGGGTCGGGCTTTAATACCCGCGGGCCGAGTCGGGTCGGGCTGGATTTTTTAGGCCCGATCTTACCTCTAGAAGATCCCCCTTTTATGTGACTATATCTAAGTCCAAAAGAATACTTTGATTTCATGATGGAAGTGAAAAGGCTTGGAAAACAATGTATTTTTGAATGGGTATCTTCAATTTCAGTAATTAACGGGTAAAAATCTTACACACTGTCCCTTTAAGACTCTTTGAGCTTGATGTTTTGTTATGTTGTTACCTCATCAAAAACACTCCTGGAGTTGTGTTTTGTTTCTCCCTTTACCTTTAGTTCAGTAGAGAGTGCCAATTCCAGGGCTGAAATCATCCAGATGATTGTAGAGAAGGTGTATGGAGTTTAACAACACAGTGGAGCACTTCCTGTATTACCACATGACATCACAAGGTGGAGGAGAAAACATAACTCCATATGTTTTGATGATTGAAAATAAAGTAATATAGGACGTTTAAAGATGTACTGTGTATTTTCTCTGGTTGTTGGTCCTTCACCTGCTTGTCTCCATGCAGAAGAGATGTTCTACTGCATGGCATTTCATCGTGGAGTGACATCAGGAGGCCAAGATACAGGTCAGATCTCTGGAGAGGCAAGCCCACTTTCAGTAAACTGGCAAGCTCTGCATATAGTGCGGCTTTAAAGTATTGTGTTAAATATTTGACACACATTTTGACTTTACTGAGTTTTGCTTAAGGGCAAACTCTAACTTGAAAGGAGAGTGAGCTCAGGATAATTACAGCTACTGACAAAAGTGACACTTAAAGACAAACCAACTATTTGCTAATTTTTCATGAAAGGCTTTGATTGACAAGTTTACTCAACTCTGCAGCGTGTCTATATCAGAGGAATCATGATATAAAATTTCAAGTTTGAAGCCAATTTGATACCACAATGATATTTAAGAAAACTATTTGGACAACAGAATATGATTTTCATCACAAAATATTAGTAGTTCATTTAATATCGTCACGTAATCTCATATTACTAAGTCTTAGGCTATAGCAGGCTATTCTAAAACTATTGAAGAAAGGTTCAGTTCTGTCTTATTTAAAGGTGTATTGTGTAACTTTTCTGCTGGAGGGTTCGTCAAATGCTTGTCTCCAAGGAGATGTTATTGCTTTATCTGGAATGTTTCACAGTACCATACTGTGTTAAACCTTTCAATCTTCATGCAGTCCAAACCAGACCAAGTTACAGACTTTGGACTTTTATGAGCTTTAAGCCGTGTTATAATGTTGTTACCTCATCAAAAACGTACCTGAAATTGTGTTGTTTCAGTCACACATGTTTGAGTAACCCTTTATTATTAGTCCGCCTACATCAGTGTTTCCCAACCTTTTTTGTCTTGTGTACCCCCTGAGCCTTTTTGTCATACCTTGAGTACCCCCTCACTCATACGTGTTGATAATTCTCCAAAAGTAGAACGTTAAACAGGTCCTGTATCCGTAAATATATGGTTACTTGTCTCCAAGTAAAAAAAAAGAAAGAAGTGTACATAACAGATAAGAATTACCATGGGAAAATGGAACTGATTTTCCTTTCTTTACTTATGTTAATATGTACAGATGAGTAATGGGGGTGGGGTTAAATAAGTTTTCTTCCCCCCACTCCTTTTTGGACATTACAATTATATTTGCACTAGCTTTTTAATTTGACTTTGATATTGTACAGATTGCGAATCTTGAAAAATAAAAAATAAACCAAGAAAAAAAAAAAAGACAAAAAAAACAACAACAACGGATTATTAAATGAAAATCATTTTATTTCATCTCCTTAATTTGACAATTTAATTCTCAGGCATTTTTTTCTCTTTTCTTGAACTCAAATTTACTCAAATTAGAATTTAAAAATTCAAAAAAATCTCCCCCTGCGCCTGCAGTGTGCTTGTGTACCACTAGGGGTACTTGTACCCCTGGTTAGGAAACACTGGCCTTCATCTCCAGAGCTCAAAATGCTCTGTTCCACCTTCTGAGGTCATGAAATGGTAGTTTTCAAATTAACAGCAATTTTTTTTTAACCTTTTGTTCAGCAGAGATTCCAATTCCAGGGTTTAAATCATCCAAATGATTTTAGTTAAGGTGTGTGGAGTTTAAAAGCACAGCGGGGCACTTCCTGTATTACCACATGACATCACAAGGTGAAACAGAGTGTTTTCTGTTTGAGAGGAAAAACTCAGCCTAGATATGCAGGGTTTAACACACAAACCCTGTGAATGAAACAAAACACAACTCCAGGTATGTTTGTGATGAGGAAACATCAAAACACAGATCAGAAAATATCGTGATATGGGCCCTTTAAATTTGGTCATCATCATCATATATTAAGTCTTTGCTTATGCTTTCTTGACGCTAAAAATGTGATCAATAACAACGTGGAGATAAGAAATTCCTGGTTACCTGCACTTTTTCGCCAATACACATTTCCAAAGCCAGACAGCTGCTAGTAATTGAAATAGTGAAAAGGTTGACACACAAGAACTGAAATATCTCCTCAAAAATCTGGAAACCTCATGTTGTTTTTCCAGTCTCCTCCAGTGTTACTAACCCCGTTCATTTCCATAACTTAGACTTGAACAGTCAGAGGGCGAAGGCTGAAGAGATTGTTTTAGTTTACCCAATTATCTCTAATTATTTCGTGTTTATGCCTTTTCCAGTCGACTGTGGAGCCTTCTTTGTGGTTCAAAGGAGTATGAAGAGTAATATCTGCATAGACTTATATAAGGTTCAGTTTGGGCTGACATCTGTGGCGTTTATCGGTAAAATGAGTCACTGTGTAATTGAGACCATCTGTGATTCGGAGGAGAGTGCGCCGGATTTTAAGCATATTATTATTATTATTCACCACCGCATTTCCCTCAAATGTGTAAATGTCAAATAAAAGTCAGGCTGCCCCACAAACCTCACGCGCGGAGGTGTTCCTTTTATAAGTTCTGTTTGAAATGCAATGAAAATGTGGAAATTGCACTAACAAGGTTTTATTTTAAGCTGTTATGTCAATTTTGATCTCACCCACGGATTCAAATGTGTTTAATAGCTTCACGGTTTAAATACAGACATGAAGACACAGCTCCATAAGTTTGATCACTGTATTAGAGCAGTAACTATGAAACCGCAAATGTATTCATGATTGATTTGCATTAAATTGTAATGTTCCGCTTTACATCAAGGAATCACTCTCCCATTCACACACACACACACTAATGTACGCAGACACTGGGGGTGAGGTGCGTTAAGTGTCTTGCCCAAGAACAGCATTTATCTGCCAACCTGGGGGTCAGTGGATATGACCGCACAACCAATGATGTTTATGTAAAGGGTGGGATTCGAACCTTCACCCTTTAGATCAGCGGACGGACATTACAAACTGAGCTACTGTCACAACGTCTACCTTCTTAACCCTAGAGCGCTATCGCAGGGTGATTTTCATTTACATGATTTTCAATATGTTGCATTTTTCTGAGTGTCATGGGTCCCTGGGGAGCTTCACCATTGTTTTTGACATCTTTGAAGGTGTAGGTGTTTCCCTACCCCAAAGCCCACTTTTTCCTACAGGCTTTCAGGTGATTTTCACCCGGCAACAGTGAAAGAGGAATGTAAGAATGTAATGAATTTAATGTAAGAGGATGTAAGGAATAGGTAAGTAAGAGTGGTCCTGGAATGTGTATCTATCCTTATTTAGTGCAGTGGTTATGAATAAATATCACAAAGTGGTGATTTCAAAGGGAATTCTTGTGGTGAAAACAATATTTTAGTCAACTGGTCATTTTTACCCACTGAAAAAATACTATTTTTTGTTCCTCTCTCCTGCAGCTGTTTGTGTGTCGAGGAGTCTGAGCTTCACCAGGGAAGTCTCACATGTCCCAGGAATGGGTGGACCAAACACCAAGTTTCCAGTATCATTATTATTATTATTATTTTTATTTTTTAGAATTTTTTGTTCTCAAATTTCAAATTTTTCAGTAATTTTGGAGCATGTTTTTAGGGTCTTCCCGTTATTTTTATTTTATTTTATTTTTTTTTCATTTTATTACACATACAACAGTTGAAAATAAAAGAAAACCACTCTAATTTATCATGTGTTGTCATATTTTTTTATCTATTTTTCATGACAAGTACTTTTTGTTGGGTATATTATATCGGAAAAAAATTACCCGGCAAAAGTGATGGTGTTACTTTTTATAGCAAAAGTGTTCTAAGGTTAAAAACAAACAAACAAACAAACAAAAAAGCCAAATAAATAAATAAATAAATAAATAAGTGTACTATTTCACTTCTCTGGTTGTTGGTCCATCACCTGCTTGTCTCCATGGAGAAGAAATGTTCCACCGCATGGCATTAAAGATAGTATCTGTCATTATGGACACAAGCGAGAGACATCACCAAGCCAACTTACAGGTCAGAACTACAGTATGGAGAGGCTAGCACACTCGCAGTAAAAATGCAAGAGAGGTTTTTTTTTTTTAAATAACAAAAAAACACCCGCAGTTGAAGAAATGTAGGATAGATAAGACGAATGCCATACAGTGAAACGTTCCAGGCAAACCTCTAGAAAAATTACATAGTGCATCTTTAAAGTATTGTGTTAAATACTCGCACAGATTTTGGCTTTCTGATCTATGGATCTATGGAGAGGCAAGCCCACTCACGGTAAAAAATGTATTTATAGCAACAAAAACAACTGCAGTTGAAGAGATGCAGGGTAGATAAGTTGAATCTACCTTCTTATTATTTGAACATTATTTCTAGTGTTATTCATTTCAAAGCCGATTGACTGTGAAGTTTGAGGAACAGAACCGCAAACTGAGAATCCCTCACACTGACATTGTCACCAGATCAACAGTGGTAAATCAATATATCAATAACTATAAGATCAATGGTAGTGTGTGTAGTTCAAATTTAATCCACAACCTTCGAATAGTAGTAATGTAAACTAATAATATTGTAACATTAACTTTCCTGATTGGCACAAAATAATAAAAATAAATAAATAAATAAAGAACAAAGAAAGTAAAAAGTAGTATAAAACTACACTACAGTATATTCATTTTAAAGTGCAGTGTGTAACTTTTCAGATGTAAGGTCCACCATCTGCTTGTCTCCATGGAGATACTATTGCTTTGCCTAGAATATTTCACAAAATGTCATTATAGATAACTCCCTAGAAACAAGCATCAGTCTAAATTACAGGTATGATCTTGGGAGAGGCGATCTGACTCACAGTAAAAATGCATGGTTTTCAAAGTAGTACAATTATAAAAAATACCAGTTATTTTATATATGCAAGATATAAAGATAGATAAATCTGGCATACCTCCACCCAGAAAAGTTACAGAGTGAGTCTTTAAAGATCCCATGACACTGGTACTTCTTGATGCTTTTATATGGATCCTTAATGGTTCCCTAATACTGTAAATGAATCCTTCTTCAAAATCAACACTCAGTGCATGAGAAACAGAGATAAGATGAGAAAGAGTCATAAATATCTCTCTCACACACTTTATTCTGGGCGTTGTTGCTTGAATGCAAATGAGGAGAAAAGAGCTGGCCTATAGTAGAGGGTGGGGGCATGGCCAAACTCTCCGCTCTCGGCTCTGAGCACTCAGCTGATCCATTTCCTTGTTTTTGCACGGGGGGAGAGATTTGAAGCGTTCCATTGAAAAATAAACACATTTCCACAGAAAATAAAATTAAACCACTGCTGTTCAAAGGTCCAGAGGCTCAGATAAAGGACTTCCGAGCTTAGAAACACTCGGACGTGCCTCTAGGCAAATAAAAAAACGCATTTCGCATTGCCTAGCGCATTCGCAGTCCAAACTCTCTGGGCGTGATTTACAGAGACGCTGAGCACAGACAGACGGGGGTGGAACTGCATTTGCATTTCTTTTTTCGATCTGACGTCAATAAGGTGCCTTGTTCAAAATCGCCCGTTTGAGCTCCGATTTTTTGTAACGCAGAAAAGGATCGCAAATGCTCAGTTTAGACATTTCACAATGGGGGGGGGCTAAACAGGGTAGGGGAGCTCACATTAACGTTCAAAAACCTCAGAAAGTGAAAATTTCATGCCATGGGACCTTTAAATATAAACAATATGATATGTACTTGGTTGTGTGCAGTGTTCAAATCCCCCTTCCTCTGAGTGTATTGTTTATGCTGAAGACCCAAAACATTTTGCATGAAGCGTCGCCTCTGGGACTCATTTAAAACCACAGCCCTACGCATCATGAGCTCGGGACGCCATATTAAAAACCACCATCTGTGTCAAATATGCAACACATATACTCATAACACTACTGTACTGTGAAGGCTCAGTCCAACCCTCGCAGTTATGGACCCGACCGGCTGCCAAGTGACGGCCGCATTAACATGTGGTCTCAAAATGAACTCTTCTCTTCTTTTGGGTAACCGCATATAGAGCGCACACATTCTAACAAGATAAACAGACACAGTTTGCTAATGTAAGATATCAACACTGAAATTTACAGAACATACAGTAGTCTTCACTGATTGGTAAATCTGATTTCCAGTCACATTAACTGGAAATTTTGGAGACCATTCTAGTCTCCAGGTATAGCTCGTAAGTATAGTAAGTAGTAGTAGTAGTAGTAGTAGCAGTAGTAGTCAGGTGTAGCATGTAAACTGCATAATCCAGTCCAACAGCCCTGGTAGTAGTAGTAATAGTAGTAGTTCAATAGTAGTCGTATTAGTTTAGTAGTAGTAGTAGTAGTAGTAGTAGTAGTAGTACTGTAGTAGTAGTAGTACTGTAGTAGTAGTAGTAGTAGTAGTAGTAGTAGTAGTAGTAGTAGTAGTAGTACTGTAGTAGTAGTAGTAGTAGTAGTAGTAGTAGTAGTAGTAGTAGTAGTAGTAGTAGTAGTAGTCAGGTGTAGCATGTAAACTGCATAATCCAGTCCAACAACGCTGGTAGTAGTAGTAGTTCAATAGTAGTCGTATTAGTTTAGTAGTAGTAGTAGTAGTAGTAGTAGTAGTAGTAGTAGTCGTAGTAGTAGTCTTAGCTGGCTAAGCAAACTTATGAAACACATCATACATGTTATACATTTTCTCTGAAAGTTTAAAACAGCATCTAATCCCTTAAAGGAAAAGTAACGTTATTTTACAATCTGAGCCTTCTTTCGGTAATAAAACAAGTCGTTTGACTCACCCATAGCACGTTGGTGTCATTTGGAGCTGTTTGGTAAAAGTTATGTTGTAGCGTATCCGTTAGCATGAGTACTCGGGGCATTACTTTGCGGTCTCCAAATAACACAAACTTTAGCACTTTTCAAATCATAGAAGCCCGATGTCTTTAGTCTACGATTTCGTGTGGTCAAAAGTGGCCTGTAATCCGAGATTTAGCCATAGTTTCGAGTTGATGAGGACGCCAGTGCGCATGTGCGGACTGTGCTCTCAGCTCCCGGGACCCAAACATGAAACGCAAAGCTGAAAACTATGGATAAATCTCGGATTACAGGCCACTTTTGCTTCAAACGAAATCGTAGATTAAGACATCGGGCTTCTATGATTTGAAAAGTGCTAAAGTTTGTGTTATTTGGAGACCGCAAAGTAATGCCGCGAGTACTCACGCTAACGGATACGCTACAACATAACTTTTACCAAACAGCTCCAAATGACACCAACGTGCTATGGGTGAGTCAAACGACTTGTTTTATTACCGAAAGAAGGCTCAGATTGTAAAATAACGTTACTTTTCCTTTAACAGCGTTTTCTGTTTTTCTTCATTTGTTTTCTCATAATAAAGAACATCCTTTACATTTCTTTCACATTTTGATATTATTTGTCTCTTAAAGTACTTTTGGAATTTTGTTTAATTTATGTAATCTTGTTTGCTGCTAAATTTTTATTTCAACATGCTGCATTCATTCTTGTCACCAGCAGAGGGCACTATGCCATGTATTTCAAACCTACAAAGTAAAAATGAATGCCAATGTAATATTATAAAATATATATTTGTGTAAATTTTTATTATACAAAATTGACTTGTGAACTTTAAGCCATGTTAGAATACTGGAGTTGTCTTTTGTTTCATTCTCATATGTCTGAGTAATTCTTTATTATGTCAACATCTCCAGAGCTCAAAATGGTCTGTCCCACCTTGTGATGTTGTGAAGCTGTTGTTTTAAAGTTAGCAGCTCCTTTTACCTTTTGTTCTGCAGATTGGCAATTCCAGGATTGGCAATCATCCAGATGATTCTAGCGAAGGCGGAATCATCTGGAGCACTTCCTGTCTTACCACATGACATCACAAGGTGGAACAGAGTGTTTTCTGTTTGAGAGAGGAACTCAGCCTAAACATGCAGACGCGCAGGATTTGTGTGTGTCAGGGATTTTGCACAATAGAAGATGAATCAGCACAAGAAGAATAAAACACTTTGATAATTCATTAAAGGCACTATATACAATTTTCTTTAACAGTGTGTTAAACATGTGTTGAGTAAACAACATTATAACATAGATCAGTAGCCATTTGAGCCCTTTAATCACTAACAATGCAGCATATATATCAGCATATCTATATAAATACCTATCTATCTATGTCTATCTATCTCTCTCTATATATATATGGAGCTGGGAGTCAAATTATGTAGCGCAGCCTCAGGCCTGCAGCCAGTGAATGGTTTGATTGGCACAACTGGAGCTCTCAAAATGAAGTCCCCTGTTAAATAACCGGACTTGTCTTCCAACCGGCTTCTTGGCTCTCTACACGCCATCAGGACTTTTACAGCCTCAAAGTTGACGTTTTGTATTAAAAGAACATGATTTTTTTCTCCCTCTATTTCAGCTGAAACCTCTCCCTCGCTCCGGTCCTACTCCTTGCGGTTTCCCTTTCTCCATTTGGCTCCAACTGCTTTTGTCGACACATTTTTTTTTTTTTTTTTTGCCTATCCCCAACTTTGGCGGTTCATGTTGAGATCATTAGTTTTGAACCCTGCCAAAAGTACTTCCCACACAAGCCTGGCATTCCTTCCTCTCTCTTTCCCTCCTCTCTTCCTCCTCCCTTCCTTTCCTCTTGGCTTATAGGCTCCACACTATACTCTATACTGCTTTTTTCGCTCTGACGAACTGTGAAGCTATCCGTAATCCTGTTGCTCCTTTTCACTGAATCCAAATCACCATGTGGTTTTGTTACAGTCGGCACATCTCAGGCAAGAAAGCCCCCGTTGCCTTGAAGAAACGTGCAGTCTTCTTTTGCTTGTGCAACAAAATAAGTAAAAAAGGATTTATCTAGCCAAAGCGGGGTTCTCTTATACCTCCCCAGTGACGCCAAATACTGAAAACCGTCATGAAATATTCAACAGCTGTGGTACTACTACAAGACATGGCAAAAAAGTAAAATATATTAAAAACGGGGGCTAGAGATTCCTGTACACTCTTAATTTATCCAAACTTGATGATGATTGGTCCAAATAGGTCTCTCGTGCCGCACCAGGAGCTGATGCAGAGAGATCGTGGGTGTATCCTTAAAGGGAATTTCGATTTTGGCTTGGAAGAAAAAAGAAGAAGGGAAAAAAAAGACTAGAGGAAAGATGGGTGAAGGAGTAAGTATGGAGTAAGAATGAATAAGAGAACGTCCGTGGCTAGGTGAAACCCTCTTGGCTAAAACAGCTGTATCCAAAATTTAGTAAGAGTGGATCTGCTGTCAGAAAATGCCCACAAGTGTACACAAATTAACATTTAAAAAAATCGATTCATGCACGCACCAACTGATCCACCTGCTTGTCTCCATGGAGATGTTAGCTCTGCCTAGAATGCGCCAAAGTATTTCTCCATAAATAGGTATTTATTCTTTGCACTGCTTTTAGATGTTGTCTTAGATAATGTTTGTATTGTCTTTATATTGTATTTTGTACACTGGCTTTTTTTTTTGCACCGTTTGGCCAGGGAGAAACGGAATTTCGATTCACTGTACGCAGCGCTCTTATGTCTCACGCTTTGAGAGTGTGACACACGCAATTCGACGTGTTCACACGCTCACACGCCACACATGGTATTTCTCACACTGAAATTTTGTTAAAGGTCCCATGACATGGTACTTCTTGATGCTTTTATATGGCTCCTTAATGGTTCCCTAATACTGTAAATGAATCCTTCTTCAAAATCAACACTCACTGCATGAGATATGACTCTGACAGTCTTCATGAGGCTAGATATGCGTCTAAAATGCTTTATTGTGGGTGTTGCTGCTTCAGTGCAAATGAGAAGGACAGAGAGATTGGCTAAGGAGCGGGGGCGGGTTTCCCCCGCAGCTCGGCGCAGCTCGTCTCCTCTCTTCCGTGTTTAACACAGGAAGACAGATGAGAGACTTTGCAATGAAAAAAGCATATTTACACAGAAAATAAAATTAAACCACTGGCATTTCAGAGGTCCAGAGGGTCGGGTAAGGGACTTGCGAGCCTAGAAACACTCGGACGTGCCTCCAGGCAAATAAAAAAACGCATTTCGCATTGCGTAGCGCATTCACAGTCAAAACTCTATGGGCGGGATATACAGGGACGCTGAGCGGAGACAGAGGGAGGGGCTGGAGCTGCATTTGCCGATCTGACGTCAATCAGGTGCCTTGTCCGAACTCGCCCGTTTGAACACTGGTTTTGTGTAATGCAGAAAAGGACCGCAAATGCTCAGTTTAGACATTTCGCAACTTTTAGCCATGGGGGGGGCTAAACAGGGTAGAGGGGAGCTCACATTAGCGTTCAAAAACCTCAGAAAGTGAAAATTTCATGCCATGGGACCTTTAAGCAATTCAAAACTGTAGCCACTGTTCACAGCGCTTCTGTGCCCAGAAAATCGGTTAGTTAATGCAGGCACCGCGCATTTTCAGCGGAAAAAAGTCACTCGCACCAGTAGTAGTAGTAATAGTAGTAGTAGTTCAATAGTAGTCGTATTAGTTTAGTAGTAGTAGTAGTAGTAATACTGTAGTAGTATTAGTAGAAGTAGTACTGTAGTAGTAGTAGTACTGTAGTAGTAGTAGTAGTAGTAGTAGTAGTAGTAGTAGTAGTAGTAGTAGTAGTACTGTAGTAGTAGTAGTAGTAGTAGTAGTAGTAGTAATACTGTAGTAGTAGTCAGGTGTAGCATGTAAACTGCATAATCCAGTCCAACAACGCTGGTAGTAGTAGTAGTTCAATAGTAGTCATATTAGTTTAGTAGTTGTAGTAGTAGTAGTCAGTGATGGGAATAACGGCGTTAAAATAAACGCCGTTACAGGCACCGTGCATTTTCAGCGAAAAAAAGTCACTCGCGTCTTGTTTTATTTTGTTGTTTGTAAATAAATTCCTTTTCCTACTATGGAAGTGGCTTCATATTCGCTCCTATTCACTAGCCTCGATGAGCTTCATTTGACTGGAGCCGAGCGCTACGAGTGACGTCACATTCCCTTTGTCCACTTCTTTATTCTGTCTGTGAGACCAACAAGGCAAGTTACAGATCAGATCAGTGGAGAGGCGGAAAGCATGCTTTCAAGGTATTTTTAGCGATAGAAACACCTGTACTAGTAATTGAATACAGGCAAGGCAGATATGTGACCGGCCATGGAAAAAACAGTCACAAGTCGCCCCCGAGGCGTTTTGAGGTATTCACAGATTCTGAAAGTGTAGATTCTAAGCTTTCCAACGATGCCTTATACATGGAAATCTGAGAACATTTGAAGAATTTGTGGCCATTTGAAAACAGCACATCTGAAAACAACGAGCTGAGAAAAGCCGCGTTAAAGATTCTCTAACTCCAGGCCTTCTGGGCTCATTTACATGACATTAAGCTAAGCCCTCCCCCTGCAGATCATCACTGACATCACTGTGGTGTGGTGTTTCAGGGCAGCTCAGAATTAGAAGGTACTTTGTTAAAATGGAAATGCTTTTATAACAAAAAGTCCATATAATCATTCAATAATTCAATAATACACAGGATAATATGTTAAGTCAAAGTCACCTGTATTGTCAATTTAATACAACCCAGTATGAAATGTATTATACTGGTTTAGTTTGATTAAATACTGGTTTAGTTCTGGTTTAGTCCTGGTTTGGTCCTGGTTTAGTCCTGTTTTAGTCCTAGTTTAGTCCTGTTTTAGTCCTGGTTTAGTCCTGGTTTAGTCCTGTTTTAGTCCTTGTTTAGTCCTGGTTTAGTCCCGGTTTAGTCCTGGTTTAGTCCCGGTTTAGTTCCGTTTTAGTCCTGTTTTAGTCCTGTTTTAGTCCTGGTTTAGTCCTGGTTTAGTCTTGGTTTAGTCTTGGTTTAGTCTTGGTTTAGTCCTGGTTTAGTCACGGTTTTCGTCCTGGTTTAGTCTTGGTTTAGTCCTGGCTTAGTCTTGGGTTAGTCTTGGTTTAGTCCCAGTTTAGTCCCTGTTTAGTCCAGGTTTAGTCCCGTTTTCATCCCATTTTTGTTCCGTTTTAGTCACGGTTTAGTCCTGGTTTAGTCTTAGTTTAGTCTTGGTTTAGTCTTGGTTTAGTCCTGTTTTAGTCCCGGTTTAGTCCCGGTTTAGTCCCGGTTTAGTCCTGGTTTAGTCCTGGTTTATTCCTGGTTTAGTCTTGGTTTAGTCTTGGTTTAGTCCTGGTTTAGTCCTGGTTTAGTCCTGGTTTAGTCTTGGTTTAGTCTTGGTTTAGTCTTGGTTTAGTCCTGGTTTAGTCCTGGTTTAGTCCTGGTTTAGTCTTGGTTTAGTCCCGGTTTAGTCCTGGTTTAGTCCCAGTTTAGTCCTGGTTTATTCCTGTTTAATGCACTATTGTGGAACATTCCAAGCAGGGCAATAACATCTCCGTAAAGACCGTCTAAGGAATGCCTCTTATCCTCAAGTTACATGACATAACTCTTTAGAAAATATTATAATATTTCCGAGCAAATTCTGTTGAGATCCTAATTAAATCCACAATTTTTCATCTGAAACTGTCAACGAAAACAGCGTCTTTGATGCCAAACCAAACCATACTGCGCTTTTGTACCGATCTGCTACGCGGGAGAATACATTGTTAACAAGTCTCTCAACTTCTGTTCAAAAAGGGGGGAAAAAATGAGAGAGGATGAGGGGCAGAATTTGAAAACTCCATACAGAGATTACAAAGATGGAGCTGAGAGTTGGTTGTGCTGGTGTATACCTGCTCCAGCTTGTCACGGTAACAAAAGTTTGATATATATACAGATAAGATAAGAATATATAACTAAATATAGATGATAAATGATAATGCTGAAACAAATTTATGCCACTGACACAATCATAAGAGCAAATTTAAACTAGAAAACCTACTCTAAATTTATAATATTGTTAAAAGGCCCATAAATCTATGTTATAATGTTGTTTCCTCAACACAAACAGACCTGGAGTCGTGTTTTGTTTCATTCCTGCATGTTTAACGCACAAACCTGCATATTTAGGCTGAGTTCTTCTCTTGACTAAAAAAACACTGTTCAACCTTGTGATGTCATGTGGTAATACAGGAAGTGCTCCAGTGTGTTTTTAAACTCCATCCACCTTCACTAGAATCATTTGTCAAAGTCAAAGTGTAGTTTATTGTTAATTCATTATGTAACAGACA
>JAVJIX010000086.1:932500-972500 GCA_036785185.1 Paratrypauchen microcephalus
CTTTCTTTCATCTTCTCTCACCGATTTCTCCTCATTTTCTGTTTGCATTTCTTCTTCTCTCTTTGTCTCTCTCCATCCTCTTTTCTGACTCTCTCTACCGATTCCCTCTCTCTCTCAACCCTCTCTTTCTAATCCTTGTTCTCCCTTCCATGCTCCTTTCGTCTTTCTTTCTGCATCTCCCCCTTTCCTTTTCCATCTCTCTGGCTTTCTTAATTTCACGACTTCTGCTCTCTCTCTTTCCATCTTTTTTCCCTCTACTTGTCATTCCTTATCTATCTCTCTCTTCTACACTCACTTCATTTTTCTTTTCTCTCTCTCTGTCTCCCCATTCTTTTTCTAGTCTTATCTCCCTCCAAATTTCCGCTCATTGTCTGTTTTTCTTTTTCTTTTTTTCGAGTTTTTCTTCTCGTTTTTCTCTCCTCCCTTCCTCCCTCTCTGTATCTCCTCCTCTCTCCATGCTGGCTTCTGACTCTCTCTACTCTTTCACTTTTCACTCTTTATCTCTCCTTTTCTCTCCCTTCTTCTCTCTTGTTTTTCTCTCACCATGCTCCCTCTCCCTCTTTCTGTGTCTCTCCCTTTCCTTTTTTCCCTACTGCTCATCTCTCTCTCCTATCTCCTTCTCTGTTTCTCTTCTTATTCCCCCTCTCTCTTGTTTTTCCTCTCTCTTATCCACTCTCCCCGTTTCATCAACGCTTTCTCCCTTTCACAACTCCACTCTTTCTCTTGCTCTTTTGCCCTGTCTCTCTTTTCTTAGGTTTCTCTCCCTCCTTTCCTCCTCCCCCTCTTCCCCTTCTCTCTCTCCTTCCCCCTCTCGTTCTCTCTCTTATCCCCTCTCTCCCCCTTTTCCCATCTTTTTCCATCTCTGGCTTTCATCCCTCCACTCTTTCTCTTGCTCCTTTGCCCTATCCCTCTTTTTTTCTCTCCTCTTCTCTCTCTCTCTCTCTTTCTCTCTTCCCCCTCTCTATCTCACTCTCATCCACTCTCTCCCCCTTTCCACATCTTTTTCCATCTCTGACTTTCCTCTCTCCACTCTTGCTCTTTTGTCCTATCTTTCTTTTCTTCTCTCCTCCTTTCTCCCTCCCTCCCTCTCCTCCTCCCTCTCTTCCTCCTCTCTCTTCCTCACCCCTCTATCTCTCTCTTATCCACTCTCCCCCCCTTTCCCCACCTTTTTCCATCGCTGACTTTCATCCCTCCACTCTTTCTGTTGCTCCTTTGCCCTATCTCTCTTTTCTTTTCTTCTCTCCTCCTCTCTCCCTCCCTCTCTCTCTCCTCCCTCTCTTCCCCCTCTCTTCTCAGCTCCTCGTATCTATCACTGGGCAGAGATAAGGAGACTTTATTTAAGATTCCTCAGCCGAAGAAATTCTCCAGATCAACAATGGTTTCAGAGGCAGCCATTGAATCCTCTTCCCCTCGCTCTCCTTTCTCTTTCTTTTTATCTCTCTCTCCTCTCTCTCTTTCTTTCTCTCTCTGTCCGTCTTTGCAAATGTGTATGTTTATCTTTTGACACTTGTGTTGTTTGTGTTTTGACATTTACGCGATGCTTCGAATATTAATATACCGTTCTCTCAGCTGTTTCAGTACATTCTCACATCCTTTGCTTGTTGCCGTTTATACAAAGGAATTCCCACAGATGAATCGAGAACCTCTTCAGAGTTTTACTCCAGATGCCCCTCCTGCTTGTCTCCATGGAGATGCCTTTGCTTTGTTCCACAGTACGGCATAAAACCAATTTATCCAATCTTGCATTAGTGTGATATATAAAGGTAAGATAAGAATTAGTGCTGTCAGGCGATTAAAAAAATAATCTAATTAATTATAGGATTTGTAATTAATTAATCTAATGAATCGCATTTTAAGAGTGTGAGAGAGAGACAGAGAGAGTGTGAATGAGTGAGTGAGCAAATAAACCCACTTTGCGATTGAATTTGTCAGTTTTTCTGTGGTCGCTTTGCTCAATCATTTCCCAAATTCTGCGAGCGTGGTTTGGTGGTTTGGTGGTTTGTTGGTTTGTTGGTTTGTTGGTTTGTTGGTTTGTTGGTTTGTTGGTTTGGTTATTTAGTGGTTTAGTGGTTTAGTGGTTTAGTGGTTTAGTGGTTTGTTGGTTTGTTGGTTTGTTGGTTTGGTTATTTAGTGGTTTAGTGGTTTGTTGGTTTGTTGGTTTGTTGGTTCGGTGGTTCGGTGGTTCTTTGGTTCGTTGGTTCGTTGGTTCGTTGGTTCGTTGGTTCGGTGGTTCGGTGGTTCGTTGGTTCGGTGGTTCGGTGGTTCGGTGGTTCGGTGGTTCGTTGGTTCGGTGGTTCGGTGGTTCGTTGGTTCGGTGGTTCGGTGGTTCGTTGGTTCGGTGGTTCGTTGGTTCGTTGGTTCGTTGGTTCGTTGGTTCGGTGGTTTGTTGAAGTGCGCTCACGCTCGCTCTATCACCGGTAACGATGGAACTTGTCTGGACGTGTTTATCGTTCAAATGATCCGTCAGGCTGGAGCAGCTTCGGTGATCGGAAAATTCTTTTTGACAAAAGCTCCAAATCACACGTTCTTGTTGATCGTCCTGTCTTCGTTCTTTTTATAAATAAACTTCCCGTTTAACGACCCGAGCAGCGATTTGCTCGCCGCACGCAAACATTTAAAATGGGCGCGCATTGAATTGCCGCTCATAATTAATTGCGTTAGTTTTTGTTAATTTGCAGTGTAATTAATTAATCTAATTAACGCGTTAAACTGACAGCCGTAATGAGAATACATAGCTAAATATAGATGATAAATGATAAGACTGAAACAAATTTATGCCACTGACACAATAATAAGAGCAAATTTAAACGAGAAAAACTACATTAAATCTACAACATTGTTAAAGGGCCCATAAATCTATGTGATAATTGTGTTTTGTTTCATTCCTGCATGCAGGGCTCTCAAGTCTCACGCTTTGAGAGTGTGACACACACAATTCGACGTGTTCACACGCTCACACGCCACACATGGTATTTCTCACGCTGAAATTTAGTTACGCAATTCAAGCGCAGCGCACAGCGCTTCTGTGCCCAGAACCCCCCCCACCCCCACCTCGGAAATTACGCAGTCTCACGCACGACCCCGCTCAAAACTTGAGAGCCCTGCCTGCATGTTTAACGCACAAATCTGCATATTTAGGCTGAGATCTTCTCTTGAACAAAAACAAAAAACAAAAAACATGTCATGTGGTAATACAGGAAGTGCTCCATTGTGTTTTTAAACTCCATTCACCTTCACTATTATCATTTGGATGATTTCAGCCATGGGATTGCCAGTCACTATTGACCAAAAGATTAAAAAATATCTGTTAACTTGAAAACTACCATCACAATTTATCCGATCTTGCATTTGTTCTATTCCAGTTGTTCTTATTGTTCTAAACTCTCCTAAAAAAAAAAACATGCATTCATACTGTAAGCAGGTTTGGCTCTCAGCAGATCTAAGCTGGAACATGACCTGGTGGCTTGCCTTCTTGTCTCCAAGGAGATAGAAATATTTAAAACCATACTGCGGAACATTCTAAGCCTGGGGTGTCCAAACATTTTTTTTATATACATATTTTTGGAGCTTTGATGGAGCTCCCAGACCTTTAATAAGGCTTGGAACAGGTCTGTGTCATCATGTAATGTGATTTTATTGAGGCTGTAGTGGTAGAATTACTTAAATTTGTGGTAAATATTACTGTCTATGATCAGTTGGGCCACAGAAAACCACTAAAAATGACACTGACACCTCTAGGGAGACAAACAAACAAAAGAGGAACTTGATCTAATCCATCATTTCACTGTACACTCTTAGATGCCAAGTGTGGGTAAGTTTGACCTAAAAAACTGATACTGCCATAGAGTTAAAACAATAATTATAACGGAAAATACTCAACGATACCTGCAGTCAATTCCTTGCTTCTCTGAATAATGCTATCTCGCAGTTTTTTGTCGTTTTTACGCTTTGACACTGACATTTTACTCAAGCAAAGCAAAAAAAAAACAAAAAAAAACTGCACGCTTATTTTCAATCAAATCAAAACTACATATTTCCCACTTGACAACGTACATTCCAACACCACGGTGCTTAAAAACACAGCAATGGCGCGTGTCATATTTTGTTTTTGTACACCCCGTAATTACCGAAGCAGTTGTGAACTTGCTCCCTTACCGCCCCCCCCCCCTGCACGCGCTCCCTCTCGGCCAATCAGCTCGCTCCGTTTCACCTTTGTTCATTGTTTTTCCCCCGAACCATCAGCAAACCAAACTACAACCCTGACGACACTCCCCACAACACATGAAGCGCTCCCATGCAAAATGAATGGAGCCTTTGAAATTTCCATGCGGGGCCCTGTTGTAGCACCAAGTTTGACAATTGGTATTCTGGCGATGTGCGGAGGCAAGAGCAGCCAAAGAGGGGAGCCAAGATTACAGAGGAGAGCAGAGCGAGCTGGAGCCAATCCCGGGATGCTCGGGTCTCAGACTGTGGGAGAGGGAACAGCGGGGTACACGTGAGGCTTTTGTAGTTCATTTTCTCATTCGGTTAAAGATGCTCTGTGGAACTTTTCTGCTTGACTCCATGAAGATGTTTTTTGCTTTGGCTGGAATGTTCCAATGTGTGACCCTAAACATGTAAATCTTGCGTTTATTCACTTGTTTTCAATTTAAAATAACTTGGCAGATATGCTTTGAGTGATTTGGCTGAGTGGCGTCACCTGTCTGTCTCCATGGAGATAAAGAAATAAACACCAGAAAAACTCATAGTGAACCTCTAACATATATACAGTGGTCCCTGGTTCTATCGCGGTTCACTGTTCGCGGCCTCGCTGTTTCGCAGATTTTGTTTTTTTTTTAGTGTAACTTTTTTTTTATAGTGTAACATTGTGTGCTGCATCCTGCGTCCGTCTAGACCAGGTCTAAACCAGGTCTAAACCTGGACTGGACCTGGACTAAACCAGGACTGGACCAGGTGTAGACCTGGACTAAACCGGGACTAGACCAGGTCTAAACCAGGATCAAACCACCACGTGCCGCTCTTTGCTGATTTCGTGCGGCTGGTTTGTGGCTCGGGCTGAGAGGACGCGGTCCGGGCGCCGCGGTTCGATCTCGTGCTCGCAGCCCCGGTGTACGCGCGGCCTCGCACCGGTCGTGCTGCTCTGTCACGGATTTGACCACGATGAGGGGTGCACGTGTCGCGCACTTCTCCAAGGGGTTGGTGCGCGTCACGTCCCGGGACGTGGCAGTGCCGTTGGATGAGCGCGGTGCTTCCTGCAGATCCAGTGACTCATGTCTCCGCTCCCCTCCCACGTCCGGTGGGGCTTCCGGAGCCGTGTCTCTCCCCACGCTTTACTATTAATACATTTTGTTGAAAATCTATGAAAGTTTGAGTGTTTAAACGAGAGAGAAATGTGAGAAAAGGTTAATTCCAGTCTGAGAAAAGCGTATAATGTGTGTGGTGAGGCATTTACAGCCTTAAAACATGTAGAATAATTGTAAAATATAAAGTTGTCCTACTTCGCGGATTTCACTTATTTCGGGTTATTTCTGGAACCTAACCCCCGTGATAAACGAGGGATTACTGTTTATTTTTTAACTTGCCTATTGGGATGGTTTTGTCAAGGTTTAAGGCCTGTTTACACGAGAACACTTACGGGTAAAAATGACAAAATATTTGATCGGAAGTGCCTTTCATTTAAACGGTCACGGTGTTTTGGGGGTTTAAAAATGTCAAAAACTGAAACCGCGCTCCAAAGCGGAACATTTTAATACGCTCAACCATAACATTAAATGCTATGGTTGAGCGTATTCAAGGACTCCCAGTCCACACCTTGTTGCGCCTGTTGAAGCAATAGTTGAACTTCTTCGTCTGACCACATGATTTTTTTTTTTTTGCTACCGGTAGCCATGTTTTGTTTTGCTTTTCGTGGCGCAGATGAGAAGAAAGAAGATTCTACGCATGCGCGCGGACATAGTGATAATGTATCACAGCACCACCTAGCCGCCTGGCATGCATACCCAATCGAATTCCACACACTTTTGCGTCACCGTATGCGCGCAGATTTCCCCCCAAAAACGCTCGTCTAAACACGGAATAAAAAGTAAAAACACGACGCCACTTTTGCGTCTTCTGTTCAGACTGTCCTCATATAAACGTAGCCTTAGTTTCAATCTATTTCATATTTAAAGATACACTATGTAACTTTTCTGGTGAAGGGTCTGCCACCTGTTTGTCTCTGTGGAGATGGTTTTGTTTTGCCTATAATGTTATCCTATTAAAACTGTATATTTCTATGGAGACAAGCATGTGACACCACCAGGCACGTTGTGGGTGAGATCTGTGGAGAAGCGAGCCCACTCACAGTAAGAATCACCGTTTTCCAATGTATTTATTTATTTTGCCCAATATAATCACATGTAAATAATGAAATACTGTGGAATACTTTAGACAAAGCAATATCATGGAGAGTAGATTTCATACAGTGCATCACAAAAGTTACGCAGAGCACCTTTAACACACATGTTTATAATTCATTTAATTTTCATTCATTCCCAAAAGAAATTCGAGTACCTACACGTTGTTTTAGCTTTGCAAGTACATCCTTCCTCCTTCCTTTTTGGTGAAATATTCCTTTTAACCCAGTTCCAGCTGTAATTTAAAATAATTTCAGCACATTTGTCTGGCACTTGGCGATGTTTGAGAACCTCTGCTGGATATTTATTTATCATTCTCCACGAGTATGAGTTCCATCCGAACACGAGTCTCTCCAGCCCCGACGCCAGCATTAGGCATTCACCGCAGCACTCCCGACATCCCACTATGCCACCCACAAAAATGAGACTCCAAACAAATGGCTGCTGTGGTCTGAAAAACTGGAACAGCACAACATGTCAGAGTCAAGAAATGCACAGTTTTAGCCCAGAGAGACATGGAATCAGACACAGTTTAATATGTAATTCATGTCCAAAACTTGTACAGATCCATAAAGGTGCTGGTTGGTGTTTGGTACCTTATACCTTATATAGCCTGGGATGTTCCACAGTATTGTCTTAAAGGAAAAGTAACGTTTTTTTTACAATCTGAGCCTTCTTTCGGCAATAAAACAAGTAGTTTTACTCACCCATAGCAGTTTGGTGCCAATTGGAGCAGTATCGCAGAACTTATGTTGGAGCCGTTCTGTTTTACTAATGATCCCGTATCCGTTAGCGTGAGTGCTCGGGGCACTGATTTGCGGTCTCCAAATAACACAAACTTTAGCACTTTTCAAATCACAGAAGATCGCTGTGTCAGGGTAGACTTTTAGTAGATTCCAAAACGGCCTGAAACCCGATATCGCAACAGAAAAGTAAAGTTCAGAGCGGTGATTAGTCTGGTTAACACCTGACCATATCACAAGTGAGATATGGGTCTGGAAACTCGCTTCGAAAAATCCCGTAGCGGAGGTGTGGTTAGCGATTGCCAACGGCCGTTTATTGGGCGTTATGAATGTCTATCATTGAGCGTGTACGTAAGTCCATAGCCAATCATGTCAGTTGTCAGTTCAAACTACAAGCTTCCGTTTGTCATGTAGTACGCGTCACCGTCTTTCCACCCCTCCCCCGCTCTCTGATTGGGGCCCTAAATCTGGGACTCTCGCTTGGACGAGTTTCCAGGCCGCCTTCCAGTTCGAAACGAACGGAAGCGGCCTGGGAATTCCCAGGCTAAGCGGTGATAGCTTCTTTCGGACTTTCGGTGTTTACAAAACAGCTGAGTTCACGCATGCGCACTGTCCTCTCTGATGATGTCATCAAATGAAACTATAGCTGGATATCAGGTTGCAGGCCGTTTTGGAATCCACTAAAAGTCTACCCTGACACAGCGATCTTCTGTGATTTGAAAAGTGCTAAAGTTTGTGTTATTTGGAGACCGCAAATCAGTGCCCCGAGCACTCACGCTAACGGATACGGGATCATTAGTAGAACAGAACGGCTCAACATAAATTCTGCGACACTGCTCCAATTGACACCAAACTGCTATGGGTGAGTAAAACTACTTGTTTTATTGCTGAAAGAAGGCTCAGATTGTAAAAAAACGTTAATTTTCCTTTAAACTTGTATCTTGAATTTGTCCTTTTTTTTCAGTAGGAGGTCACGTCTCCAGAGATGAGGACTAATTGTAAAACCATGTTGTGGAACATTCCAAGAAAGGCTCTTAAACAAGTTTACCAATTTACTCATTTGGAAAAGGTACTGTGTTGTCCCCTTTTGTTTCGGAAAAATTGTCCTCTGCATTTGACCCATTCTTATATGAGCTGGCAAGAAAAATGGGAAGAGTAGCTATACAAATGTACCTCAGGACATTTTTTAAAACTAAGGCTGCGTCCCATTACTGCCCCTATTATCGTGCCCCTCGATACCGATCTGAGAGGGCTCGGGGTACGAATGTTCCCCGAAGAAATGGGACGCCACTTGATTACCGTTTGCGTCATCATCCCTCGCCTCTACCTGGCTGCTACGTCGCAAACACGTAAACAAATGTTAAGGATTATCGGGTACCTCAGCTTGACAAAAAAACTAGCTTGTTTATACATGAAAGTTCGAGGAAAACGATAACGTCGGCTAAACAGACATCACTACAATTAAAACCGCAATATCAGTTCACTAAAAGTAACGTAGAACATAAGCGTCATACTTGTAAACCTGCTAAACTGTTACTCGATAATTACAGCCGCTGAAAATACATTTATGAGACTCCTTGGCTGGTCGATGTGACGCTGCCATCCTGATCCCAAAACCTGCCTGAGCTTGTAGGCGTACCCCTTCGTTTCAAGTCTGGTCGAGAGCTTACTTCCTTTTCCTCGGTCGTGGCCCGAGCCCTTGATCAAAATTAGAATCGGGACACCCCTTGCCCTCACATGAACACACAAAGCCAAGGGATAGGGGTAAGACGAAGGGGTAAGACAGAGAAATGGGACGCAGCCTAAACATATGAATGAATATCCTATACATTTATTTATTTATGTATTATTATTATTATATATATTTTTTGTAATGCTGGAAACCTTAAAGAATAGATTAAAAAATGTGTTTTTGTATAATAAAGCCGCCAGTGTCCGCATGAATCATTTTTCTCATTTTTCTTCATCATCTACAATTTGGAAACTTGTAAAACACGTCTCACTGATGGAGACTGCAGGGGCCTAAAGTCATAACAATCACTTTCAATGTTTTTTTAAATTTCACCAAAAATCACTGCTCCACTCACCGACCGTGACAATCCAGACATGTTCCAAAATTCCCCTCCAAAAATGAAACTAATATCTTGTGATGCGGCCCAAACACGCCTGTTCTAACAACGGAAGTGCTCGTACAGGACGTGAGCATGTGTCAGGGATGTGCTCCACGCTGCCCCCAGAGGCCCGTGTAGGAATGTTGTAGCGATCAATCCCAATTTAACAGAGTCGGACTCAAAGTGAACCTCCAGGGAAGAACACGAGAGAGACAGGTGAGGAGACAACAGCAGCGATTCAGAAACAACACATACACTGGCACAGGGAGAGACGGAGCAGAGAGGAGGAGAGAGGAGGAGAGGGAGCAGAGAGGAGGAGAGAGGAGGAGAGGGAGAGAGGAGAGGGAGAGAAGGAGAAAGGTGGAGGGAGAGAGAGGAGGAGAGAGGAAAGAGGGGAAGAGAGGGAGCAGAGAGGAGGAGAGAGGAGGAGAGGGAGAGAGGGAGCAGAGAGGAGGAGAGAGGAGAGGGAGAGAAGGAGAAAGGTGGAGGGAGAGAGAGGAGGAGAGAGGAGGAGAGAGGAAAGAGGGGAAGAGAGGGAGCAGAGAGGAGGAGAGAGGAGAAGGAGAGGAGGAGAGAGGTGGAGGGAGAGAGAGGAGGAAAGAGGAGAGGGAGAGGAAGAGAGAGGAGGAGAGAGAAAAGAGGGGGAGAGGGAGAGGAGAGGGAGAGAGGAAGGGAGGGAGAGAGAGAGGGAATAGGAGAGGGAGAAAAGGAGAAGAGAGGAGAGGAAGAGAGGGAGAAAGGAGGAGAGAGGGAGCGAGGAGAGAGGGAATAGGAGAGGGAGAGAGGAGGGGAGGAAGAGAGGGAGAGAGGGAGAGAGGGAGAAGAGAGGGAGAAAGGAGGAGAGAGGGAGAAGAGAGGGAGAGAGGAGGAGAGAGGGAATAGGAGAGGGAGAGAGGAGGAGAGGAAGAGAGGGAGAGGAGGAGAGGGAGAGAGAGGAGGAGGGAGGGAGAAGAGAGGGAATAGGAGAGGGAGAGAGAGGAGGAGAGGGAGAGAGGAAGAGAGGGGGAAGAGAGGGAGAGAGGAAGAGAAAGGAGAAGGAGGCGAGAGGAGGGGAGGGAGATAAGAGGGAATAGGAGAGAGGAGGAGAGAGGAAAGAGGGGGAGAGGGAGAGAAGGAGAGGAGAGGGAGAGAGGAAGAGAGGGAGAAGGGGGGAGGAGATGGCGAGAGAGAGAGGGAATAGGAGAGGGAGAGAAGGAGGAGAGGGAGAGAGGAAGAGAGGGAGAAGAGAGGGAGAGATGAGAGGGAGAAGAGAGGAGAGGGAGAGAGAAGAGGAGAGGGAGGTAGAGGAGGAGAGGAGAGGGAGGGAGAGGTGGAGAGGGAGAGAGAGGGAGAAAGAAGGGGAGACAGTAGAGGGCAAGAGAGAGAGCGAGATGGAGAGAGATGAGGGTAGAGGGGGAAAGAGGAGAAGGAGGGAGATAAAAAGGTAAGAGGAATGGAGATGGGGTAGAGAAAGGGGGGAAGGGAAAGAGAGAGGAGGGAAGGAGAAAAAAGGGAAAGAGAAGGAGAGAAGGAGAGGAGAGAGAGATGAGACAGTAGAGAGGGAAAGAGGGAGAGCAAGCTGGAGAAAGATGTAGGGTAGAGAGGGGAAAGAGGAGAAGGAGGAAGATAAAAGGGATGAGGCATGGAGAAAGAGATGGAGAAAGGGGGAAAGGGAAAGAGAGAGGAGGGAGGGAGAAGAGAGGGAGAGAGAAGGAAAAGGAAGTAGAGGAGAGGGAGAGAGACAGTGAAAAAGAAAGAAGGGGAGACAGTGGAGAGGGCAAGAGAGAGAGCAAGATGGAGAGAGATGGAGGATAGAGAGCGGGAAAGAGGAGAATGAGGGAGAAAGAGAGAAGGAGGGAGAAAGAGATGGAGATAGAGGGTAGAGAAAGGGGGAAAGGGAAAAGAAAGGGAAAGAAAGAGGAGGGAGGGAGAGTAAGAGAGAGGGAGAGGAGAGGGAGGGAGGAGGGAAGGAGAGGGAGAGATAGGGTAGAAAAGGGGGAAAGAGAGAGGAGGGAAGGAGAAGAGAGACAAATAGAGAAGGTAAATGAGTAAAGAGAGAGTGAGAAAGAAGGGGAGACAGTGGAGAGGGAAAAATAGAGAGTGAGATGGAGGGTAGAGAGGGGGAAAGAGCGAGAAAGAGGGAGTGAAAAAAGGATGTGGCATGGAGTAAGAGATGGAGATATACAGGGTAGAGAAAGGGGGAAAGGGAAAGAGAGAGGAGGGAGGGAGAAGAGAGACGAATAGAGAAGGAGGTAAAGGAGTAAAGAGAGGAAGAGAGCCGGAAGCAGGAACAGAGAGATGCTAAGAGAGAAAGGATATGTTATGACAGGAGTACAAAAGACAGAGAGAAAGAGAGAGGCAGAGTTGAAAGGAGGGACAGAGTAGCAAAGGAGGAGGTGGAAAGAGAGGGAGGGAGAGAGTGAAAGAAAGAAAGAAAGAAAGAAAGAAAGAAAGAAAGAAAGACAGAGAGAGAGGGGTAGAGAGATAGGACAGCAAGGAGATATAGAGAGACTGATGGAGAGAGGGAGAGAGACAGAATGAGGCGATAGGGTGGGAGATATGAGAAAGAGAGAGCAAAAAGTAAAGAAAGACAGAAAGTCAGAAACTGAAAAATGAAAAGAGTGAAAAATCAAAGGGAAGGGAGAGACCAGGAGACAAGACAAGAGATAATGAGAAAGAGACAGGGAGAGAGAAAAAGAGAACGAGGAATGAAGGAAGCAAGGACAGAAAAAGAGATAAGATGTGGAGAGAGGAATGGAGATAGGGTGGAGAGAGGGGAGAGGGAAGGAGTGAGGAGGGAAGGAGAGAAGGGAGGCAGTAGCGAGAAGAAGGAAACAAACGAAGGAGTAAAGAGAGACAGAGAAGGAGAGAGGGTAAGGGGTATAGAGGGATGAAGGAGGTAGAGCGGTGCACAGGGAGACGAGAGAGAGGAAGAGAGAGACCAAAGCAAGAGATAAAGAAAAGAGAGAAAGAAAGAGAGGACAAAAGAGCGATACAGAAGAGAGGGAAGGGGGTGCAGCGTATAGAGAGGAGAAAAACAGTGGAAGACAGTTAAAAAGAACAAAGAGACTGGGATAGAGACAGGGGATGGCCACGAGGCTGAATACCAAAAGGCCATGAATAGTGAAAGGGCTCCGTATGCTCCGTGCAGCTCCTCATCCGCCAGGAAAACCAGAAACGCTACACAAACCTGGAGTGATGTCGGAACAGTGCGGAACATCGCTGTGACAAAAATTTCTGTCTCCACGGACGAGCAGACGTCCAGCTGTGACTGTTAACACTGCAGCAGGCCCACTGCGGCAGGCCTACGGGGGCTGGGAACACGGATCGGGATTGGGATTGGAAAAGGCAGATTATAATGGAAAGAAAAATGGGAAAATGGAGGAATATATCCAAAAAAAGAGAGATTTGTTCTGTGTCTGGGTTATAATGGGTTTCTCCTATCGGCCAAAGACAGAGATGGTTCATTTAAATTGGCGAGTGAGGGTATGGAAGGTGGTTGTCCTAGCCTGGGAATTCCCAGGCCGCTTCCGTTCGTTTCGAACTGGAAGGCGGCCTGGAAACTCGTCCAAGCGAGAGTCCCAGATTTAGGGCCCCAATCAGAGAGCGGGGGAGGTGTGGCAAGACGGTGACGCGTACTACATGACAAACGGAAGCTTGTAGTTTGAACTGACAACTGACATGATTGGCTATGGACTTACGTATACGCTCAATGATAGACATTCATAACGCCCAATAAACGGCCGTTGGCAATCGCTAACCACACCTCCGCTACGGGATTTTTCGAAGCGAGTTTCCAGACCCATATCTCACTTGTGATATGGTCAGGTGTTAACCAGACTATGGTTGTCCTATTGTTGGGGGGAAAAAAAAGATTAAAAACGCACTCTGTAACTTTTCTGGTCCTGCATTAGCTTTTCTCCATGGAGATGTTATTGTTTTGGCTGGAATGTTCCACAATACAGCATTTCTATCTCACATTTATTCAGTAACGTGTTTCCATATGGCTAAAATACTGGGAAACATGCATTATGAGTGGGTTTGCCAGTCCACAGATCTGACATGGAGACACAATCCTTACTGAAGTCATGATTAAGTTACTGAGACAAACAGTTGGCTGATCCTCCACCTGAAAAGTTACACAATGAACCTTTAACCCTAGAGTACTATCGCCAGTATTTACATGAGTTTCAATATGTTGCATTTTTCTGAGTGTCATGGGTCCCTGGGGAGCTTCACTATTGTTTTTGACATCTTTGAAGGTGTAGGTGTTTCCCTACCCCAAAGCCCACTTTTTCCTACAGGCTTTTGGGTGATTTTCACCCGGCAACAGTGAAAGAGGAATGTAAGAATGTAATGAATTTAATGTAAGAGAATGTAAGGAATAGGTAAGTAAGAGTGGTCCTGGAATGTATAAGATAAGATAAGATAAGATAATCCTTTATTTGTCCCACAATGGGGAAATTGCCATAGCACAAGTTTCAGAAACAGTAGGAAAATAGGAGCATGCATCAAAATTAAGATAAATAATAATAATAATAAGTATGTACAATCAACTAAAAAACATAACATTGTAAGGTTAAAATGTGTATCTATTCTTATTTAGTGCAGTGGTTATGAATAAATATCACAAAGTGGTGATTTCAAAGGGAATTCTTATGGTGAAAACAATATTTTAGTCAACTGGTCATTTTTACCCACTGAAAAAATACTATTTTTTGTTCCTCACTCCTGCAACTGTTCGTGTGTCGAGGAGTCTGAGCTTCACCAGGGAAGTCTCACATGTCCCAGGAAAGTGTGGACCAAACAGCAAGTTTCCAGTATCTTTTTTTTTTTTAGGATTTTTTTGTTCTCAAATTCCTACTTTTTCTGTAATTTTGGAGCATGTTTTTAGGGTTTTCCAATGTTTTTTTTTTTCCCATTTTGTTACACATACCACAGTTGAAAATAAAAGAAAACCACTCTAATTTATCATGTGTTGTCATATTTTGATCTATTTTTCATGACAAGTACTTTTTGTTGGGTATATTATATCGGGTAAAAATTACCTGGCAAAAGTGATGGTGTTACTTTTTCTAGCGAAAGTGTTCTAGGGTTAAAAATATAAATGGCAGAAGACATTGTCGTAATGTTATGTTATGTTTAAGGGACACTTTATTGAAAATGTACCTTCTGCCTTTAACATATCCTTAAATACTGAGACTACCTTACCTACCTGGACATATCGTAACACCTGCTTCTCTCTACCTGAAAACACAGGGCCAAGTTACAGTATATGTCAGATCTGTGCAGTTGCAAGTCCAGTCACAGTAAAAATTGAAGTTTTTAGGTCAGAGTAAATTCCAGTCAAAACAATAACCAGAATAGGTGGCAAAAGGAGAAATTCAACTGGACAAAAGTTTATTTGGTCAAATACATTTTGCAGCTCATCCAAGCTGCTTCTTCAGTTCTGGTCAGACGCTGGTAGACACTGCCTTTATCTGTCTGCAGGGGTTTGCCATGGATTCTACCTGGACGATTGAGGGATTCTACACACAATAACCAGAAAAGTTACACAGTGCTCCTTCAAGGAAAACCCTCGGTAATACGTTAACTGACAGTCAAGCCACAGTTGAGTTAGTGTCTTTTTTGGTTCATCTTACACCGAGGTTGGCTTGTCATCAGCAGAAGTGGTTGTCAAAAGGTGACAGAACAGACCTGAGTTGATGACTGATGAGGTTTGAACAATCACAGTTTTTGTGTGAAGGTTGTAAAACATCTGAAAGAGACCGGTCTGGTGGCAGCGAGTAGGAGGGAGTCAAGGAAATAACTCAGATGGTTACGTCAAACTCTGTGAACTCATTTGGCTGAAGATTAATGGTGTCAAATGCAATGTTTTTTTCTTTTGGTTTGCAGTAAAGGTGCACTGTTTACACCTACCTGGTCAAGAAAGCGCAACAACACAGACACTTCCTCCGCAGGATGAGGAGAGCTGACCTCCCCCCTTCTGCACTCACCGCCTTCTACAGGGGTGCGATTGAGAGCATCCTCACAGCAGACGCTCAGTCTCGTACGGCAGGTGAGGACCGCAGAAAAGATAATCAGATCACCCCAACCACGCATTCAGGACATGTACACGTCCCACTGCTGCAAAAGAGCCATCAATACCATCAAGGACACCACCCACCAAACACACAAACTGTTCTCCCGCCAAACATCCGGAGAAACGTTATCGCAGCATGCAACCGAAACTAAGCAACAGCTTCTTCCCACAGGCCATCAGGCTAATCAACGCACTTAAGAAAATTCCATGAACACGTTAACCACTACATCCAAAACAACTTAATACATTCCTATATCCTTGCTGCTATTTCAGCACTTTGCACATATTATTTACCAAAAACAGCTACCTCATTTCTTTTCTTGTTGGAAATGTACATGTCCCTTGTCTGTCTGCCTGTCTGTGTACATTTCATTTTCCATGAGTGGGGCGTTTGTGTGTTTTAGTTTTTAATTTGCACATTTGGAGTTTGGGGAAATGTTGGTTACATGCTGTGATAATTAAGTTCACTTTGACTTTGACTTTAGAGACAAGCCCATTGACAGAAAGGACGGCTCTTTTAGCAGGTATTTATGGTCCCAAAAAACTGTAATTGAATAAATGCAAGAGAGAGAGTGTGTAATGCCAAACTGTGGAAAATTCAAAGAAATAACTTGGTAAGTGCCGGACACTCGCACTGCAAAAAAAGCTTGGCCAAAATGTAAGATATTGACACTGGGAATGCGGATGGAAATTAGCACTGTGCTAAATCCGGCATATTTACGTTGGTTTGTGTGATCTTATACAAATTGTGCGTTCATTAATATGCATTGTCCCTTCCAAATAAATGGATAAATAAATTAATTAAATCTATCAGAAAATGACTTAAAGATCCCATGACATGGTACTTCTTGATGCTTTTATATGGCTCCTTAATGGTTCCCTAATACTGTAAATGAATCCTTCTTCAAAATCAACACTCAGTGCATGAGAAACAGAGATAAGATGAGAAAGAGTATTTTTTCCTCTCTCTGAACAGGCCATTATGGGCATTGTTGCTTGAATGCAAATGAGGAGAAAAGAGCTGGCCTATAGTAGAGGGTGGGGGCGTGGCCCCAACTCTCCGCTCTCTACGCTCAGCTCTCAGCTGATCTATTTCCTTGTTTTTGCAGGGGGGAGAGATGGGAAGCGTTCCATTGAAAAATAAACACATTTCCACAGAAAATAAAATTAAACCACTGCTGTTCAAAGGTCCAGAGGCTCAGATAAAGGACTTCCGAGCCTAGAAACACTCGGACGTGCCTCCAGGCAAATAAAAAAACGCATTTCACATTGCCTAGCGCATTCGCAGTCCAAACTCTCTGGGCGTGATTTACAGAGACGCTGAGCACAGACAGACGGGGGTGGAACTACATTTGCATTTCTTTTTTCGATCTGACGTCAATAAGGTGTCTTGTTCAAAATCGCACGTTTGAGCTCAGATTTTTTGTAACGCAGAAAAGGATCGCAAATGCTCAGTTTAGACATTTCACAACTTTTAACCATGGGGGGGGGGGGGGGGGGGGCTAAACAGGGTAGGGGAGCTCACATTAACGTTCAGAAACCCCAGAAAGTGAAAATTTCATGCCATGGGACCTTTAAAAGTAGTGAAATTATCTCTCCATGCAGCAAGATAATTTTACTTGACAAGTTATCTTAAAATAAACTACCTCTACACTAGAAATAAGCAGTCTCAAAACTAGTAAGTAGATAATAAATCTGAAAACAAGATGGATAACCTGCTATAAGTTTGAAAATCTTGGCCAGATCAGAGAAATTTGCAGAGAAAAGCTACACAGCGCATCTTTAATACAAGTGTTTTCAACAGAATCTCTTAAGTCCAATATTAATATTAGTCCAATATTAGTCCAATATTAATGCTATAATTTCTGTTCATTATTTCAAATATTTTTCTTGAATTTTACAACAAAAAAACCCTGCTTCTTATTGTGTTAGCTTTTATTGCAATCTTTTATGGAAAATAAAAAAGCCATAACATTAGAGATTTGTATAATTTGATACTAGGAAAAGCAGAATTTAAGTCTGAACTCTTACTGAATAATGCACATTTTATAATTATTTTGAAAACTGAATAAAAAATGTAAGATGTCTTTTGGTTAAAGATACACTATGTAACTTTTCTGATACAGCGTTCATCACCTGCTTGTTTAGAAGGAGATGTTCTTGCTACGCCTTAAATGTTTCACAATATGGCATTAAACCTCATCTATTTCCATCATCTAGGCCATCAAGTCAAATTACAGGTCAGATATGTGGAGAGACTACCCTTCCTAACTCAAAAATACATGTTTTTCAAGCTATTTTTGAGCAATAAAAACAAATAAAATAGATCAGATAGATTGAATGCAATACTGTGGAACATTTCATGGCATCAGTAAAGTTACATGGTACAGCTTTATTACTGTAATAGCAGTTGCATTGTATTTATTATGAAATCGTCTGATGTTTTTCCCTTATATCCACATCATTTTGTTGGAAATTCATGGCTCAAACCTGCTTCATAAACTGCTCCGCCGCGACGTCTCGAATGACAATAACAGACTCACATTTCGCTAAATTGTAACATTTCTTGTGCGTCTATCAGGAAAAAATGATTTGCTCTCTCCACCACAACGCTGTTTCGCTGATACTAAATTTAAATCTGATCACGTAATGTGCAGACTGGAGGATGTAGTCATAACCGAACAGCTATTTTCCCTTTTCCATAAAAACCACTGGAAACTACCTCGACGGCAGCTCTCACTTTTATTGTCTACCATCTGCTGGAAAACTTTACACTTTGAAATAGAGCAGAAGAAATACGAATTATAGTATCAGGAATATCCTCAGTAGACCTATTTGTCCAATAAGCTACAATCGTCAGATCTTCAGTTTACAATCTGGGAGCAGGTGTGTGAGTGGTTTTACCTTAAAGGTCCTGAATCTGATTTTTTTTCCCCAAATATTTGAGCAAAATGTGTCTTTCTTCAGTATAGATAATCTATAAGCAGCTCTTGAGATCAAAATAAGTATGCTGTGTGGTGTCTGCATCTTGTAAAGTGTTTTATTGTACGATAATCATGAAGTGCACATTAACATGCTAGTTTTTGATAGCTTTGCCGTGACAGCAAATCTTCGCTCTGGTCTCTGAATGTTGACAAAAATGCTTACAAACTTATAACCGTGAATAATTCGTAGGGATGCAGCGATCCAGCCTTTTCAGCTCTGATACTGATATCCATACTTTGACTTTCAGAATCTGCTGATATCTGATATTAACTGATTCCAGTGTAGGGATGGAAAATGGCACTTATTTCCTTAAAACACAGTGAACTTGTTACGCAACAGATCCAGTTGTGTTATGTAACTGTTATTTATCCTTCACATCACTACTGAACAACTTTGCCTGAATACTAATTTGAACATTATGAGACATTCTAGGCCAAGATCAGCCTGTAAATACGGTAAATGGTTAACACATTCAAACACACTGGGGGCGAGGTGGACAAAGTGTCTTGCCCAAGGACAAAACAACAACAAGTGTTCATCTGTGGAAGCTGGAATCGCACCACCAACCTGTGAGTTACTGGATCTGGTCTCTCTACCAGTGATGTTTATGCCGAGAGTGGGATTCGAACTGCCAACCTTTGGATCAATGGACAAACTCTACCAAATGAGCTACTGTCGCCCATAAATCGGATTTTTACAGTTAAAGATCCCATGACATGGTACTTCTTGATGCTTTTATATGGCGCCTTAGTGGTTCTCTAATACTGTATATCAGAGGTCTTCAACAGGGGGGTCGCGACCCCTAGGGGGGTCGCGGAGGTACTGCAGGGGGGTCGTGAAATCTTTTGATTTCACTTTAAAATAATATAATTATATATTTTATAGTGTAAAATACAGTATTAAACTGTGTATTATTTCCTTGTATTGGATGTACCATAACAGAGTAGCAATGTTTATACATGACACTAAGCTCAATTTAATATAAAACACGTGCCGTATATATGCCGTATATATAGTAGGGGGTCCCTGGCCCAGTTCGCCATCTGTTTGGGGGTCCCTGGCCTGAAAAACGTTGAAGACCCCTGCTGTATATGAAGCCTTTTCCTTGAAATCAAGACTTGGTGCATGATAGAGCCTCTTAGAGGGAGCTCTATTCAGACTTGTGGCTCTGTACACTTTATTCTGGGCGTGTCGCTTGAATGCAAATGAGGAGAACAGAGACAGGCCAGTGCAGGCGGGTGGGGGTGTGGCCAAATACACCACTGTTTCCTGGTTTAGCGCTGTGCCTTGTTCCGTGTGTGTACCGGAGGAAGAGTGGAGAAGGGGAGAAGCGATTTGCAAGTCCAGCATTGTATTGTCCCATGAAAAAAAACACTCGTGTGTAGGCAAATTTCCACAGAAAATAAAATTAAACCACTGCTGTTTCAGAGGCTCGGATGAAGGAGCTAAAACATACTCTTTTCTTCATCATCCCGTCCAGGGACAGAGCAGATGCCGTGCTTATCTCATTTCGGAGCTCTCACGTCTCTCCAGTAAAAACAAACCGCAGCTAGCAGGTAGCAGTTAGTAGCTCGTTTGCGGTTCAGATTCTCTGGGTGTGATTTCCAGAGACAGGGGGTGGACATCCAGACAGAGGGGGTGGAAACCTGTCAGAATATGATGTCATAAAAGTAAGTAGCTTGTTCAAAATCGCCTGTGTGGGCTGTCTTTTTTTCAAACATGGAAAAGCATCGCAATTGCTCAGTTTACACATTTCGCAATGTTTAGCCATGGGGGGAGGGCCTAAACAGGGTAGGGGAGCTCATATTAACGTTCAAAAACCTCGAAAAGTGAAAATTTCATGCCATGGGACCTTTAAAGGAAAAGTAACGTTTTTTTTTACAATTTGAGCCTTATTTTGGTAATAAAACAAGTTTTTTTACTCACCCATATCACTTTGGTGTCATATGGAGCATTTTCGGAGATGTTTTAGATTAGCGTTATGCTAACGCCGTTAGCCTATAGCCATAGCTCGGGCCACTTTTGACCAAACGAAATCGTAGACTAAAGACATCGAGCTTCTATGATTTGAAAAGTGCTAAAGTTTGTGTTATTTGGAGCCCGCACGGGGCATATTACATGCTCAGGGAATGCCCCGACCTATGGCTATAAGTCGCGCTAGGCTAACGGCGTTAGCCTAACGCTAATCTAAAACATCTCTGGAAATGCTCCATATGACACCAAAGTGCTATGGGTGAGTAAAACAACTTGTTTTATTACCGAAATAAGGCTCAAATTGTAAAAAACGTTACTTTTCCTTTAAAGGCCAAACCAGGATATTGACTGAATCGTCATCATGCAACCGATACCTGATCTTATGATTTTTTTTTATCAGTATCAGCACCGATATTCAATTCCAGTATCAATATCAGTGCATTCCTAATAATCTGAATGTTCTGAATGCATAAGGTAAGAGAGGAATAACTTTGGACCACTGCAAACCGTTTAAAGGTACATTGTGTAACTTTTCTGGTGGAGGGCCCATCAAATGCTTTTCTCCATGGAAATGTTATTGCTTTGTCTGGAATGTTTCACAGTATGGCATTAAACATTTCTATCTTCATGGAGACCAAACCAGACCAAGTAACAGGTCAGATCTGTGGAGAGACAGCTCTGCTCATAGTCAGAATGCCTGTTTGTTTTTTGAGCTATAAAACCACCTGTATTTGAATAAATGTCATGTAAATGTCATACTGTGGAATATTCCAGGCAGAGCAATAAAAGACTCCTCAATCAAAAAGTTACATAAAGCACCTCACGTTTTTAAGACAGTAAAAATCAGGTACGGCACCTTTAGCTGAACTTGTACGGACTAGAAAAGACAGCGCTGTGAGTCCACTGATGTGTGATTTTGTTCATGGTTGTCTGAAGCCGTTATTGGAACCACCTACAAGTGTCTGGGAGCATTATCTGTCAATAGTGAGCATGTACAGGGCAAATCAATACGAACTCAGCTGCAGAGAGAGCACGAGGAACAGAAAAGACAAGTTAAAAGTGGAGGTGGAAAGCCTCTGTGAAGGCAGTCAAGAGAAATAATACAATTTGAAAGATTTTGATATATTATTTTATATAATGGTAAGTTTTTGGCTCAGTTTGGAAGCTACATGCAATAAGTATGTGTAATATTAGCAATTTGTGATTAATATGGTTTTGAATGGAGCTGCATAAAAATAGTATATTAGTATCATTAAATCAAACATACCCAAATATTGAAAAAGTAAACTTAAAGAGAGGGTATTTACGGAAGCCGACAGAGGCCATGTTCGTAATGATTATTTTCCACCTTAATAATGAGAAAAGTAACTCGAGATCTCAAGAAAACGACAAAGAGTTACAGTGAACCCTCGTTTATCGCGGGGGTTAGGTTCCAGAAATAGCCCGCAATCAGTGAAATCCGCGAAGTAGGACAATTTTATATTTTACAATTATTATACATGTTTTAAGGCTGAAAACGCTTCACCAGACACATTATACACCTTTCTGAGACTGGTATTAACATTTTCTCACATTTTTCTCTTGTTTAAACACTCAAACTTTTGTAGATCTTCATCAAAATATATTAATAGTGACGCGGGGGGAGACATGTGCACGCGGACACGTGCGCGCGGACACGTGCGCGCGGACACGTGTGTTTGTTTTGGTACCACATATCCATGCCATGTGCGAAAGTCGAGTGGAAAGCGAACTGGATATCATTTTGGGCAAGACTCAAGCCAATGCTAACAGTGCCAAACCGCTAACAGACGCCTCTGAGCACCACAAGACCAGGTAAGACCAACCTGCGCTCACAAGAGTTGGTTGCATTTCACCCCGGCTCCAAAATCAGACCGCTATCAATGCGTCGCCAATACTCCACAGCTCTCTAGGACGGGGTAGGGTTCGTGACGGGGAAGACCCACTGTCTCCTCTCTGCGCGCGAGTGTCCTCTCCCGGCGGCTCCCTCGAATGCGGCTCTCCCCGCTGCGGGCTCCCTCGGCCGCGCGGCGTCCGTCCATGTTGATTCTTGGCTCTTCCATTTGTCCGGCTCGCACTCAGTCTTTTCCATGGCAAGTAAACAAAGGCCACACCTCCTGTCACCCAGGCGCTCTCGTGAAGGACATCAGAGACTCTGTCCCTACCATCCTGCGTCACCATCCCTGGTTTAGGCCTGGTTTAGTCCTGGTTTAGACCTGGTTTAGTCCTGGTTTAGACCTGGTTTAGACCTGGTTTAGTCCTGGTTTAGACCTGGTTTAGACCTGGTTTAGTCCTGGTTTAGACCTGGTTTAGTCCTGTTTTAGACCTGGTTTAGTCCTGGTCTAGTCTCTTAGCTAATCAGGGCGCAGGACACAATGTTATACTGTAAAAAAAGTTACACTATTAAAAAAAAAAAAAAAATCCGCGAAACAGCGAGGCCGCGAACAGTGAACCGCGATACAGCGAGGGTTCACTGTATTCCGTTATCTCGAGAAAACGATCACTGTATCTCCATCGGTAAAGACGAAGCCGGGCCAGGCTTCTGCGGAGGTGCTGCGGACTAATCTTAAAATTATCCCGAATTAAAAGACGTAATGCAATCTCCCCCTGTGTCAACCCCTGATCAAAATATTGCCTTATCAGTTGATCGATTATTATTCCAGACATTCTAATGACCAAAAATGTGTCTATTCAGAATGAGAAATAGCCCCGAAGTCAGACCTTTCAGTTGTTTTCTCGAGATCACGGAATAATTGTTTTGTTTTCTCAAGATCACAAATTAATTATCTCGTTATCTCGGGATAACAAGGAAGAAAAAATATTGCTTTGGAATATGGCCTCTGTCGACTCCCGTAGGTATTACATTTTTATGGGGTATTTATGATTAACACAACAGATTTAGAACCTCATGTTACCTTTTATTGTTTTAAAATGGTCATATTCAACAAAAACAACAACAGACTTCTCAAACATGCATGAATGACAGTAAAAAACACTTCAGGCATGGTTTTGATTAAAGAACACCATTATGGAAAGCCCCCAAAAGTCAATTTGGCAAAAATCAAAGGTTATTGAACCACCAAAACATTTAGGTCTATATCTCACCGTGTCATAATTGCCCTTTTAAAATGGATTTTAGTCGGAAAAAACAACATAAATGTAATAATTATTTGGAAAATTATACAAAATCCATCAGCATTTTTTGTTTTGATACATCCTTAGCGACGATTTCCTCATGAAAAGCTTCAAAGTTGTGTTTTGTCTCATTCACACATGTTTAACACACAAATCCTGAATGAAAACACTCTGTTCCACCTTGTGATGTCACGTGGTAATACATGAAGTGCTCCACTGTGTTTTTAAACTCCACACACCTTCAGTAGAATAATTTGTATGATTTCAGCCCTGGAATTGTCAATCTCAACTGAACAAAAGGTAAAAGGGAGCTGTTAACTTGAAAACTACCACTACATGACATCACAAAGTGGAACAGAGCATTTTGAGCTTTGAAAATGTAGACAAACTAATAATAAATGTTTACTCAGATATGTGTGAATGAACAAAACACAATTCCAGGTATATTTTTGGTGAGGTAACAGCTTTCTAACATGGCTTAAAGTTCAACTTTGTCAATTTTGTGGAATTTGTAATATAAGGTGTTTAACTAAAAAAAGTCTTCAAATCATCTGTGTGTTAAAAATCCAACATGCATGAGACAGCTTCCCCTATCAGCTGAGTCAAGAGCTAAAGTCTCTCAGTCACTTTATGTTAATTAGCTCCAGATCTTAACACCTTAAGGGGAAAGCAGGAACACGGGTCAATACATGCAGTCCTGTGGTGTGATAATCCTCATATCTGATTGGCTCTTTCTTAAGGCTTCGTTTTCCATCTCTGGGAGCCGTCCAATCATTTACGGCCTTGTATCTTTGCAGCAGGAAGTCAAGATTGTGGTACCATTTAGATCTATGGCAGATCCGCTTAATGCTACTCATCGATCGCGTTTTCCTTTTAAAAACAAATGGACAGCTTGCGTGCTCTGAGCGTCCATTTTCTCCATTACAGGCTAGGAGGGCTTTCAATCCAGTGAGAAAACACAAGGAACTTAATCGCAGATAACCACATCATGTATAAGTGGGCTATGCATTTACAGCCTATTCCACATTATTATTATTATTACTATTATTCAAAATGGACTTTTATGAGCGTATAATCAGGTTATAATGTTATGGTATAATGGTATAATGGTATGATGGTGTTTCCTCATTGCTGGTGTATTCAGAGATTTTGACTCATTAACTAATGTGTGCTTGAGTAATCGTGTTTATAGTCCTACATTTGAGAATCTGAAATCTGTTATCACTTACACCCTATTTCTATCATCTACAGGATTACATGTCCAAAAGAAACAAAACACAACTTCAGCAATGATTGTCAAGAGGGAACAATATAAAAATACTTTATGAGACTATCTGGGCCTATAAATATTATTACATCAACGAATCTGCCTAATAAACATGAAGCAATACTTGATATCAGTATTGGTATCACTGATTTAAAAAAACAACAAAAAAAACTGCAGGCTCCAGAGTTACTGTTAATTACAGTATAGTGTCAAATTGCATGCCAAATTGATCAGAATGTGTCTAAAAAGGACTTTAAAAACATGGAGGAGCCTCATTAATTACCATAAGATGTATACTCACTACGGCTGTCAGTTTAACGTGTTAATTAGATTAATTAATTACACTGCAAATTAACAAGTTATTAAAATTAACGCAATTAATTATGAGTGGCAATTCAATGCGCACGCATTTTAAATTTGGCGTGCGGTGAGCAAATCTCTGCCAGGGTCTTTGAACGGCAAGTTTATTTATAAAAAGAACGAAGTCGGGACAATCAACAAGAACGCGGCGATTTGTAGCTTTTGTCAAAGAGAATTTTCTGATCACTGAAGCTGCTCCAGCTTGACGGATCATTTGAACGATAAACACGTCCGGACAAGTTCCACTGTTACCGGTGTGAGTGTGAGAGCACTTCAACAGACCACCAAACCACCAAACCGCCAAACCGCCAAACCGCCAAACCAACAAACCACCAAACCACCAAACCAACAAACTGCCAAACCACCAAACCGCCAAACCACCAAACCAACAAACCACCAAACCACCAAACCGCCAAACTGCCAAACCACCAAACCACCAAACCAACAAACCACCAAACCAACAAACCACCAAACCAACAAACCACCAAACCAACAAACCAACAAACCACCAAACCAACAAACCAACAAACCGCCAAACCGCCAAACCGCCAAACCAACAAACCGCCAAACCACCAAACCACCAAGGCAACAAACCAACAAACCGCCAAACCGCCAAGCCACCAAACCAACAAACCGCCAAACCAACAAACCGCCAAACCGCCAAACCGCCAAACCGCCAAACCAACAAACCAACAAACCAACAAACCTCCAAACCGCCAAACCGCCAAACCGCCAAACCAACAAACCACCAAACCACCAAACCAACAAACCACGCTGCAGAATTTGGGAAATGAATGATCAAAGTCACCACAGAAAAACTGACAAACTCAATTGCAAAGTGGTTTGCGTCTTCCTCTCTCTCACGAGATTAAAATTCGATTAATTCGATTAATTAATTACAAATCCTAATTAATTACAAATCCTGTAATTAATTAGATTAATTTTTTTAATCGCTTGACAGCACTAGTACTAACCACTAAGCTTTGAATCATTGGTGAAACATAATAGGCTTTACTACTTAAAGGTGCATTGCGTAACTTTTCTGGTGGAGGGTCCGTCATTTTCTCCATGGAGACATTATTATTTTGTTTAGAATGTTTCACAGTATGGCATTAAAAATTTGAGACCAAACCAGACCAAGTTAGAGGTCAGATCTGTGGAGAGGTGACCCCGCTCACAGTCAGAATGCCTGTTTTTATAGAGGTAATTTTGAGCTTTAATAAAACCAGCTGCAACTGAATACATGTAAGGCAGAACTGCTTAATGTCATACTGTGGAACATTTCAGGCAGAGCGATGACGTATCCATAGAAACAAGCAGGTGGTAGATCCCCAACCAAAAAGTTACACCGTGCAACTTTAAGTGTAATGCCAGTGTACAATAGCAAGAAAACCATTCCCTGAGTCCACAACTTAAACATATTAAACATTTATATAGTTTGTGAGAATTACAAACTTCCTATTATAGATGCAACTTTTCACCCACTCAAATGATATAATATTTAGTTTAAAATCATTAATCGCCACGGCAACAGCCCTAAACCATGCATAGAAAAAAAATGTGTGAACGGTTCCCTCCCAGGGCACGTTTCTATCAACACTGCAATAGAGGAGCAATTACCCGAGCAGGGCACTCCCTCACCAAGCAGCTGGAGGGGCCCAGTCTGCACCACAACTGTAAAAGACAAACAGAGAGGAACAGAGTAAGGCTGGAGACCTGACACTGTCCATTTATCTACAACACTCTACTGTAAAGTTATATAAGAACCAGCCGTCTCATGTTTAAAGTTGGTACAAGGCGAAAGAGCCACATGTAATGCATGTAATTTTCGTATCATTAGTTGTCACGATACTCAAATTTCGATTTTGACACTAAGGAATAGACTGAAAGTTCAAAGTTCAAATTCAGCTTTATTGTCAATTCTGTCATATGTGTTCGACATACAGTGAATCGAAATTTTGTTTCTCTCTGGCCAAGCAGTGCAAAAAGACAGTGTACAAAATACAATATAAAGACAATACAAAAACTATCTAGGACAAAATCTATAATCTTAAAGGGATATGCCACCCCCAGGTCAAATTTGGGCATCTCCCCACAGTCCAGAGACTAAAATAAGTGGTGGAAAGCGTTTTCCTGCTCACCCAGCCATTGTCCGAGTCTGTCGCCACTGACCGCCGCAGTATCTGGTGCTCCTCCGCCTTAGACTGGAGTCTAACGTCGCCAGAGAAAGATTTCGGCCAAAAGGAATTAATTTGCTCGATGCGTTTCCCAATTACTTTGTGTGTAGTGCGCATTCATATCGAGTGCAAATAAATGTGCAAATCAACACGGAGAGCTTGCCTTGGTCATTTTGGGTGGGAACTATTTTCCAGTGCGTAAGAATACAGTCGTATCACGCAGCACGCTACCAGGGGAATCCCTGTTACGCACAGGGAAGGGAGTTCCCCTGTTGCACAACGTGGTGCGTGATACGCCTGTATTCTTACGCACTGGAAAATAGTTCCCACCCAAAATGACCAAGGCAAGCTCTCCGTGTTGATTTGCACATTTATTTGCACTCGATATGAATGCGCACTACACACAAAGTAATTGGGAAACGCATCGAGCAAATTAATTCCTTTTGGCCGAAATCTTTCTCTGGCGACGTTAGACTCCAGTCTAAGGCGGAGGAGCACCAGTTACCGCGGCGGTCAGTGGCGACAGACTCGGACAATGGCTGGGTGAGCAGGAAAACGCTTTCCACCACTTATTTTAGTCTCTGGACTGTGGGGAGATGCCCAAATTTGACCTGGGGGTGGCATATCCCTTTAAAGCAGTGCAAAGAATAAATAAATACCTATTTACAGATGTCCAAAACGTGCAGTGTGCATCAAAATGTGCAATGGAAGATGCAGCAGTGAAATGTGCAGTAATATGCAATAGAATGTGCATTGAAAATAAAGATAACAATAAATGTGCAACTAGGGTGACCATTCGTCCGGATTTCGTCCGGACAGTCCGGTTTTAGAGCTGTCTGTCCGGCCGTCTGTCATGTGTCCTCCTTTTTTACATTTTGTCCTCCTTTCGGACCCTCGTCGGCCACCGTTGCATAAATCGTTATAAATCCCCACCCATTATTTACACTTGCTACTCTGCGATGTTCGCCGTTTCCCAATTCAGCGAATGCACGGTTCGGAGTGTGGTCTCAGTCTGCAGTCGAGGTGGTGCATACTCGCTCAGCCCTGAGTGCAGTCCGTGGATCAGATGGGCGTTTGCAAAATGGAACAGGTCCCGCCTCAGCTCAATGAGCGGGTGGTCTGCTCCTTGTTCCCTAAAGACAAAAATATTATACTATACTAGTAATACTTGGAATTGGGACATGGCCAATGTTCCCCCTAATTTTTTAGGTGTCTGAGCAAACACACTAACTCCCTGAGCGCTCCTTGGATCCCTGTGCGCGACATCCGAAATGCCCCCCCCCCCCCGCGCCCGGCTCGCACTTATAAAAAAAAATGTCCTACAGTAGTAATTTCAGTAGTAAATGCGCAACAGTGCAACAGTTGTCCTTAGCAGCTCGATACTCAATACCGATTCTGCTACCATGATGATAATAAAAACACTCTTTCCTTAGACAATATAATGTGATTTTCACCTTTAAATCGTAGTACTTTCTTTTCTATTTCCATGTGGTCTTATATCTGTGTAATCCTCAGTGGTTCAGGTAGTTCCTCAGTGCTCCATGGGCGTATACTAGTCTCTGTGCTCTTATACTTGTTCTGATTCAGCTCAAGATCATTTTAAAGCTTCAGGAAAGGTTAATTTCTGCCCTGTATATTTAGTGTGTTTAGTATCGATACTGGTTCAAATGATTATCTAGTTTCAACACTATTTTTAGTATCTGATTTTTGGTATTTTTGACAAAGAAAAAATAAGTCCGAAGTGCTGATTGGCTATAGTTTCCAAGATACAGTATTGGGTCAAAATAGGAAATTTATGCAAAATAAGGCAAAAACGGTAGTTTATCAGAAGGTACAGTGTGTCTACAAGCAACCAGTTCTATCTGAAAGCCTGTCTGCACATTCCAATACATTCATTTTAATATGTCTAGAGTTTTAACATCAAATATGTTTGGATTTCACATAAGAGAGATGCCTCGAAATTGTGTGCACCTGATGTCTTAAGATATTTCTTGAGGGATAAAAAGTGCAAGTTAAATATTTTCAAAATATAAATATTTTAAGCAAAAATGCCTAAATCTATTATATAAACAGATGCGATTTTGATGTAAAATCATTAAATATCTTGAATACATTAGCTAACCAAGCATATTTATCAACTGATTTTCAGTTCATCTTATCAATATACATTAGATTTAGCTACTTTTATCTCGGAAGCAAATCGAGTCCAAAAATTTGTAGACCAGTGTAATTAAACACAAACAGCACTTACTCTGTCCTAAAGAGCTGCTTATATATATCTGTACTGGTGCAAATTTTGTTCAAATACATGGGAAAAAATCTGCCTTTCCAGAAGCTCGTAACAAAATACTCTTCTCTAATTTGGGTTAAGCTTTACAAGATGGTTTTCATTTTTTCGTTTTCTCTTTGCCTCCAATCATGTGTCTAATCTTAGTATTGTTTTGTTGCTATTTCAAACTTAGCAGGGATTTGCGTACGCTTTTTTCACTGCATTTTCTTTGGTTGGTTATTTGAATCAGATGCCAAACATTACCGCAAACCCACTGAGAGCTGAAAGAGTCCCTGAGGATTTGGGGACACAACAAAGTCCCATTCTGGTTCCCTTAGACCGGGTTAAGTGCTTAGATCCTGGGAACATCGTCAGGAGAGGAGCAGCCAAAACCAGCCCCCAAATAGCCGTCAATAGTGTTATAGTTCAGTGGCTTCCCAAGTTCTCACATCAGAACACAACTAGTAGAGCAAAGAAATACTGGACTTTGGGTGTATCGAAAGTTCTCTAAATCAGATAAAAATACGTGTACAGTTCAGTTTTGGTAGGCTACTCAATGTAGATAACAAAAATGTGTCACTTTTTTACCAGGACAGATTATTTCCCTTGAAAGTATTGATAGTCTTTCGAGATATTATTGCTTTGCCTGGAATATTCCACAATACGGCATTACACTTATCTTCATGTAGACGCACGTGACGCCACTACGCCCAGTTACAGGTTAAATCTACGGAGAGGTGACCCCACTCGTAGTAAGAATGTAAGTTATAAAATACTTGTAATGAATACATACAAGATTGATAAATTTAATGCCACACTGCGGAAAAAAAAGAGGCAAAGCAATGTTGTCACCATTGGAGACAAGTAAGTAGTATAACCTCCGCTGGAAAAAGTTACATAGTTCGGCTTTAATAAATGTCAGCAGAGGGCACAATAACCACCAACAATAAGACCATTTGTGTGCTTAACTGATTAGAAAGACTTTAAAAACATGGAGGAGCTTAATTAATTATAACAAGATATCACTCGTGTACCAGCGTTGGACTTGCGAATTGTGAGCTGGAAAGATATTAAAGGTGCATTGTGCAACTTTTCCAGTGAGCGGTCCATCACCTGCTTGTCTCCATGGAGATGTTACTGCTTTGCCTGGAATGTTCTTGCCTGGAAGAATCCATGACTCATCGCTGTAACAGCGGTGAGTCTGGTAACGCTTGGTTCAGAATGCGCTGCAGTTGCGCGTAGACAGACAGCTAAGTGAACAAATCAGAGATTGCGCCATCTTGATTCAAAACTGAGGAGGAACTTCCGCTGCCTAAGAGTGACTTTGCGGGCAAAGGCGGGTGCACTGACGTCACCATCTTTGAACGAATCAGAATCACGGAGTCCGTTTTTAACCGGAGGAGCGAGGGTGGAGCGAGGGTGTCCAAATGGTATCGCGCTGTATAGGAAATACAGAGAGATATCATTTGGCTGGCCAGGTAAGGAATGTTCCATGGTAAGACTTTAAACACACCCAGCTAACATTTATTCATTAGGGACGCTTCTCTCTGTGAATAAGGTTGTATCTCCACAGGTCTGACCTGTAAAGTAGGCTATAGTTTTCTCCCTTGAGATAGATAGGTTTAGGCTGCGTCCCATTTCTTTGTCCTACCCCTTCGTCTTACTCCTACCCCTTGGTTTTGTGCGTTCATGTGTGGGCAAGGGGTGTCCCGATTCTAATTTTGATCAAGGCCACAACCAAGAGCTACATACCCCTTGAAACAAAGTAAACTCTCGACCAGATTTGAAACGAAGGGGTACGTCCACAAGCTCAGGCAGGTTTTGGGATCAGGATGGCAGCGTCACATCGACCAGCCAAGGAGTCTCATCAATGTATTTTCAGCTGCTGTGATTATCGATTAACAGTTTAGCATGGTTTACAATTATGACGCTTATGTTCTACGTTACTTTTAGTGAACTGTTGTTGCGGTTTTAATTGCGGTGATGTCTGTTATCGTTTACATCGAAATTTCATGTATAAACAAGCTAGTTTTTTGGTTGAGTTGAGGTACCCGATAATCCTTGACATTTGTTTACGTTTGCGTCAATTGTTGTCGCCTCTGTAGACGTAGCAGCCAGGTAGAGGCGAGGGATGATGACGCAAGCGGTAATCGAGTGGCGTCCCATTTCTTAGGGGAACATTCGTACCCCGAGCCCTCTCAGCTCGGTGTCGAGGGGGAAGACAAAGACGTAGATAAAGGGGTAGAGGAAGGATAAGACAGAGTAATGAGACACAGCCTTAATTTCTACTGTGGAACATTCTAGGCAAAGCAATAACATCTCCATGGAGACAAGCAGGTGAAACCCTCCACCAGAAAAGTGGATGTGTCTTTTCAGTCCACAATACGCAAGTCCAACGCTGGTACACTTATATTATCTTGTTTTAAGAAGCTCCTCCATAGGGATGTCACAAAATCAAACACGATATGTATCTCACAGCTCGATATTTATTGCAATATTAAACTGTGAAAAGTATGTGAAAAGTATGTGAAAAGCCTTGAAAAGCCTTTCGTTATAATATAATAAGAATTAAGATTTTAAAGTGCTTAATAACAGTTACTTCTTCATGCAGTCTGCACTGACAACACCAAAGGATTATGGTCTATGTAGTGGTCTAGTTTTTTAGCTACTGCTGCACCATGGCAAGAAGACAAGGCACAATTCACACACAAAGTAATTCAAAGTGCTTTACCAAATAAGAAAGACAGTAAAATCTCAATAAAAGACGTTAAAATCATCATAGCTATTAATTTAAGCAAAGAGACTGATATACGTGTATTTTGACGATATTTCGGTTATTGTTACATCTCTACTTCATGTTTTAACAGTCAGTTTAAAGTCATTCTGCTCAATTAAGCACACAAATGGTCTTGAATCAATCAATCATGCGAAATGTACCAAAACTGCAACTGTTATGTTTTGATTTGATCTTAGGAGCTCAAAAATAAAGTTTTACATTACAGACCAATTTGAACCTGGAATAAAAATACATTCTACCACCATAAATTCAAGCAGGGATTTACAAAAAAAACAAAAAAACGCAATTGGACACAGAGGAGAGCTGGTTGTCAACAAGGCTCTTATGGCGAACAGATGTTGGGGAACTCCCTGCGCAGTTCAACTTAGCCTAGAGCTGTACACACCCATCCACAGCACCTCCCTGCTGGAACACACATGGAAGTAAAGCAAAACAATCATCGGGAGTAAATTCCTGGGATATCTTGGATGGCTGCGGCAGGTCCAGCTCCGAAAAGCCCAAATTGAAGTGAAGCAAATGAGACGTTGAAGTAGAGAGTAGTAAACATTGTGGTTTGAGTGGAATGCCATAGAACAGAAGGTGTAGCTCTCAGTCACATACTAGTACATGTAAGTGGGGTTTGGAATTGTATGTTTGAAAGGAGCTGTAGTTAGACCTGTCACGATAACATTTGAAGCAGGATATATTGCTATAATCCAGTTTAATCCAATGTTTCCAAAGTGCTGCACAATACAGATAAAACAATATAATGGAAATACAAAATAAAGCTCCATTAGTTCTAATTAAGACAATGAAACTAGTAAAAGTCAAATAAAAGCAAAAGTACCAATAGATAAAAAGGTTAAAAAATAAATAAAATAAAATAACCCTGGTCTATTAGTCTGTCTACATCCCAAAATGCTCTGTTCCATCTTGTGATGTCATGAAGTGGTAGTTCCGTGGTTTTCAAGTTATCTTTTACTTTTTGTTCAGTTGTTCAGTAGTTGGGCAGTGCAGAGTTTAAAAACACAGTGGAGCACTTCCTGTATTACCAAATGACATCACAAGGTGGAACACAGTGTTTTCTGTTTGAGAAAAGAAAGAATATGCAGGGTTTGCATGTTAAAAATATGCAAATGAAACAAAACCCAGCTCCAGGTATGTTTTTGTTGAGGAAACAGCATTAGAACACACACGATACTGCCAAAAGTATTCATTCAAATAATCAAAATCAGGTTTTCCTATCACTTCCATGACCACAGGTGTGTAAAATCAAGCACCTCGGCCTGCAGACTGTTTCTACAAACATTTGTGAAAGAACGGGTCGCTCTCAGGAGCTCAGTGAATTCCAGCATGGTACTGTGACAGGATGCCACCTGTGCAACAAGTCCAGTCGTGAAATTTCCTCACTCCTAAATATTCCACAGTCAACTGTCAGTGGGATTATAACAAAGTGGAAGTGATTGGGAACAACAACTAACATGTAAACTGATGGAGTGGAGTCAGCGGATACTGAGGCGGATAGCGCGCAGAGGTCGCCAACTTTCTGCAGAGTCAACTGCTATAGAACTCAAAACTTCATGTGGCCTTCAGATTAGCTCAAGAACAGTGCGTAGAGAGCTTCATGGAATGGATTTCCATGGCCGAGCAGCTGCATGCAGGCCAGACATCACCAAGTGCAATGTAAAGCATCGGATGCAGTGGTGTAAAGTACGCCGCCACTAGACTCTAAAGCAGTGGAGATCCATTCTCTGCAGTGATGAATCACGCTTCTCCATCTGGCAATCTGATGGACGAGTCTGGGTTTGGCAGTTGCCAGGAGAACGGTACTTGTCTGACTGCATCGTGCCAAGTGTAAAGTTTGATGGAGGGGGATTATGGTGTGGGGTTATTTTTTAGGAGCTGGGCTTGGCCTCTTAGTTTCAGTGAGAGGAACTCAGTATACCAAGAGATTTTGGACAATTCCCTGCTTCCAACTTTGTGGGAACAGTTTGGAGATGGCCCCTTTCTGTTCCAACATGACTGTGCACCAGAGCAAGGTCCATAAAGACATGGATGAGAGAGTTTGGTGTGGATGAACTTGACTGGCCTGCACAGAGTCCTGACCTCAACCCGATTTAGCACCTTTGGGATGAATTAGTGTGAAGACTGAGAGCCAAGCCTTCTCGTCCAGTATCAGTGTGTGATCTCACAAATGCTCTTCTGGAAGAGTGGCCAAAAATTCCCATAAACACATTCCTAAATCTTGTGGACAGCCTTCCCAGAAGAGTTGAAACTGTTATAGCTTCAAAGGGGGACTGACGTCATATTAAACCCTGTGGATTAAGGATGGGATGACACTTAAATTCATATGCGAGTCAAGGCAGGTGAGCCAATACTTTTGGCAATATAGCATAGATCAGAAAATGGTGTAATATGGACCCTTTAAAAACAGACAAAAAATCCTGTAGTTTAAGGTGGCCAAAATGCAAGAATACACTTACCTACCTTGCACACATTCGTACATTAAAAAAGTCCAAAGTTTGCTATAATGTCTTGTTCCAGCCCTCCCATGTGCTGTGGAATGGTTTGTTTGACAGGGGAGGCAGCCTTACATTAAGCAGCTGGCTCTCACATAACACCGTATGGGTCAATGGGCTGTGGTGTGCCTGTCTCTATGGCCCATAGGAAAGAGCAGTGATTGTGTTTGCCTTGACAGGAGGGAGCAGGCTTATGTAACAGTATTGAACAGCATTCTTTCAGCGCTGATTTACGGAGCTGCAGTGGAGAATATAAGGCAGAGGTGAAGGGTGTGTGTGTGTGTGCACGTGTGTGTTTTAGCATGTATTTTCAGTCCAGAGTGAAAAAAAAGAACAGAGAGAATGTAACGTTACTCTCCTGATGTGGTTAAGGCAGTTTAAATGGGCTTAAAGGTGCACTGGATCACTTTTCTGAACCTTTTTAAACCTTTTATATCTTCATGGAGACCAAATCAGACCAAGTTACAGGTCAGATTTGCAGAGAGGCAACCCTGCTCAGTCTGAATGCCTGTTTTTCTAGGGATTTTTGAGCTATAAATCCACCTGCAATTGAAGAAATGTATGGTAGAGATGCTTAATGTCATACTGTGGAACATTCCAGGCGTCTCCATGGAAACAAACAGGTGATGGTGAAGTTAAATAGTGTACCTTTAAAGGCGTATAGAGTAAACTTTGGTGTTTTTACGTAAAATTAGTTTGGTGGACACTATTCAAAAGCTGTTCCAAGTCTATTTTAGTTTATTTTTTTTAGGGCTGGGAATATCGCGATTAGATTAATGTAAGTTATGATCGCGAACAATTTTTTTAATCGCGATCAGAGTTTGCCAGCATTTTCCGCAATTCTACCATCCATATGCAGCTCATTTGGTTGTATTAATTAAACTCATTTTCGGTTAAACACGCTATTTTGAGTTTGCTAGTATTTTGTTCCTTCTACGCATCCGTAGGCAGCTCGAGCGGGCTTCAATTGAGTCGTCGGCATTGGCAAGGAAGGACACGCTGTTGTCTTCAGTTTAGCCACCTTAGCCACTATTACTGGTTCATTGTTACTTTTTCCTTTCTCTGCACTTTTTTGAAATAAAACAAATGGTGAGAAATACTTTGCATTGTGAGTTTAACTTTAGATTCGAACGGTCTTACTGCAAGATATCAATTTTAAACATGCAAAATAAATCACGATTAATCGCGATTAACTATGAAATTTCTGAGATTAGTTGCGATCAAGAAAATTAATCGTTTGACAGCCCTCATTTTTTTATTTGAAGGGACAATGTACAGAGACATTAAGCTCATGTTGTTCACCAGATTATAGCCAAATATGTAGTTTCCATCTGCAGTCACAGACGTTAACAGAGCAAAGCATTTGGTATTTACAACATCATGAATTTCATCTTAGAAAATATATATTAACCTACCATTTCTACACATGAATATTACATCAGTCCATAGCTTACAAAAAATGCAATTAACCAGTAGGTATAGCAGGTCTCAAACTCCCAATAGGGTGTTTTAGTTTGGTCCATTTGTGCAAATCATAATTGAAATATGTTTAAAGGGCCACTAAACACCAAACTCACTTTTTTCTACTGATTAGCTGTGTAAATGGATCTAAGGCTACGTGATGACGGTCTGAACAGAAGACACAAAAGTGGCGTTGCGTCTTCACTTTTTATTCCGCGTTTAGACTAGCGTTTTCGGGAGGAAATCTGCGTGCGTACGGTGACGCAAAAGTGTGTGGAATTCGATTGGGTATGCATGCCAGGCGGCTAGGTGGCGCTGTGATACATTATCACTATGTCCACACGCATGCGTAGAATCGTCCTTCTTCTCATCTACGCAGAAAACATGGCTACCGGTAGCAAAAAAAAATAAGTGTGGTCAGACGAAGAAGTTCATCTATTGCTTCAGACCATGTTAGACTACAAAGCAACGAAGGCGCAACAAGGCGCCAAACAAATTACACTGATATATGGACCGATGTGACATAAACACGTACGCGACATTAGCAGATTTGACCAGAGTTTTGCGTCTTGGGCAGTGTAGACAAAAACACTACAGCGGAGCGTATTCAAGTTTTCCACTTTGGAGGGCGGTTTCATTTTTTTGCGTTTTTAAGCCCCCAAAACGCCGTCACTGTCTAAACGAAAGGCACTTCCGATAAAATATTTTGTTATTTTTACCTGTAAGCATTCTCGTGTAAACAGGCCCTAAAAAAGTGTATACCTATCCCTGGCCTTATTTTTATTATAAAATCTGACTTATGGGTTAAAAGCTGTGTCGGTAACGGCCTCTTTAGAATCAACTACGGCCACTACATTTGAATTTTTGGGTTGGACTAACGGCTGCCAGCGAGTCAGATGCAGAGTATTTACGTGACAACCACAGCCACTGGCGGTCTACAGGCGGTACGTGAGGAGCCCCTCTCCTCTCTCTCCCCGCCACTACCTGGCACTGCCGGGCACTGCGATGTCCCGCCGTGTCTGGAGAAAATGGAAACGGCGTGACCTGAGACCTGTCCGCTCTGTTTCAAAGGCTGGGGCGCACCGGTCCACGCCATGTTGGGTTGTTGTGGCTGTCGGTCGGGTGTCAATCAACGCTCCAGAGCCCACTCACACCCGCTCCCCCTCGGCTTAGGGGTCGAATAAAACTTCAGGAGGATGTTTAATGGGTCTTTAATGCTAAGCTGTATGAAAGTTAAAGGTGCACTATGTAACTTTTTTGAGGGTCCTCTACTGTTACCATGGAGACAAGTGGTGATGTTGAGTATGTTGAGAGGTGGCCCTGTTTTTGAAGGTATTTCTGAGCAATAAAAACACCCAAAATGAAACAAATACTAAATGGAATTGTTTATTGATGGGATACAGATTAAGAGAGTAAGTAAAACTAAATTTTTAACAGTCATGAGGCCCTGGAGGTCCCGTATAAATGACGCTAAAAGCAAAATTTCCAAAGCAGTTTCTGTGTTGCACTCACTAAACAGTGCAGCATTATTAACCTTGTATAACTCTATAATTGCACCATATTTGATGTACTGTGTGGAAATTTGAGGGTCAACATGTAAAACTTACTGTACCTACAGACATTATTTATTTTACAGAAAAGGGCTTTGAGAATTATCACCAAGTCATTATAGAGAGCATCCAACCCATTATTTGTTAAATTTAAAGTGTTGAAAATGTGTGATATTGTTGAATTAAGTCTCCTCAAAGTCATGTATAAAGCAAAGTGCAGAGTGTTACCTGTAAATATTCAAAGACGGTTTGAGATGAGAACAAGCCACTAACATTTAAAAGGAAACTACATGTTTAAAAAACCCAGATTCAGAACCAATGTTATGGCGCGAAACGTCGTTGTGAAAGGAACTCATTTATGGAATAGTCTTGACAAAGAAATCAAAGAATCAAGTACAATAATGAAACTTAAAAAAAATACATAAAATCCAGTGTAATGTGTAGGTATGAAAAAGAAAACTAAATTGTTGTCCTTAAAAATGAAGCTTTATGTTTACAATTGATTAATAATTGTGATTGAAATTGAATGTATTGATGAAATGTTTTATAGTCATCTGTGTTATTGTCTGGAAAAGGGAAGAGGCGGCAGATAACATAAGATTACTCTTCTTTCTGCTCACTTTCATTTCATTTTTTTTGTCTTTTTATACTTTATGAATGAAATCAACAAAAAAATAAAAATAAAAAAAATAAAAAAACAGATCTGGGGAGAGGTGTCCCCGATCACAGTAAGAATGCATGTTTTTCAGAGTATTGTTTTTCTAATTACAACTGCTTATTACAGTATACGATTGTCTAAACAAACAGACAAATGTATTTAGTCAAAGTCGCATTTCAGAACAGTTACACACAAAGGATAATTGGAGTGTTTGTTGCAGCTTCATGGTGAACTTTTGCTTTCCAAATCTTTCAAAATCGTCTTAAAACTAAATCCTTTGTATCTTCTGTGGATGCCTGAACACTGTGTACAAAAACACATTGTTGATAAGTTTAATGTCATTGAAAAGAATCCGCCTCCCTCTGTACACTATTGTTTACAGCCAATGGATATGTCAGTTTGTCACAACAGCTGACAAAGGATTTGGCAAATGCGTTTGACAAATTACACTAAAGCAGTTTTCATGGAGCTGATAGAACATGTCCTGTGTCACTCAGGGGAGCAGTGAGCCTTTAATAACGGCTATGAGGGCCCAGGAAGACTCCCATGATTCAATGCTGCTGTTTAATTAGACTAATTATAGCGTGTGTGCTGTGAAGTGTTGTGATGGACTTGTCTTATATTGCCTGCTGACATTTTCTGCGTTAACAAAAGACACATTTAAAACCAAAACAGAATGTTAAAAGTGCACTATGCAAGTTTTTGGTAGAGTCCTGTTTGTTTCTTTGAAAAGGTTATCGTCCTGTCAACAATATTCCACAGTATGACATTAATCTTACCCATCTCCAAGGAGACAAGCAAGTGACACCACCTGATCAATAGCATGCTATTAACACAAAGGTTTAGCATAGCATCTCCATGGACACAAGCGAGCAGCAAAAGTTCCATGGTACACCTTTATACATGTGATCAGAACGTAAGAAAATTATACCAGTAACTATGAAATAAAATCTGGAAGCTATCATATAAACTAAAGCTTTTACATAACCAGCAAATAAAGTGATCCTGGTGTTTTTATTTCACAATTTTATATGTAAATAAATTCCTAATATGGACCTGGTTCCACATTCGCTCCTGTACCTGCTAGCCTCGTGATCTTTACTTGACTGGAGATAAATGCTACAGTAATGGGTGATTCTCCAACTATCAAAGAATGTGTGTCCCAGGCAGAAATAAGAAAAACAAAAACATGTTTGTCATTTTTATTCATGCTGCACTTACTAGAGACAAAGACGAACTTACAAAAAAATTGTGATGGATAAATTACTATTTTTATTATAAAAAATAGTAATTTAAAGGACATATAGCAAAAACACTCAATATAAAACCATATTTTGGTTTTATATCGAGTGTTTTTGCTATATGTCCTTTGTCCCTTGGCCAGGTTTTGGACTCTCAGTCCCTCATAAGACTGAAATTAAATTTGATTCAACAGTAACTTAATTGACAAATGGCACAGAAATTGAAATTGAAAAATTGAGAATGAAAAATATTTTATTTAAAGTATTTTATTTATTTTTCATAAAAAGAACACCTGTCCC